>JAEQBH010008222.1:0-194699 GCA_016808115.1 Tetrastigma voinierianum
ATTGTTTGTAAATGATTTTGAAATTATGTTTAACATGCATTTCCATTCCTACTCAAGATAAACAGCTGACAGCGGATCTTCTTGGTCTTAATAGGATAAAGCATGGACCGGTTCGGCTTCCTTAAATTCGAGGATGACGGGGGACTTCATGGCTTGATCTGCTAGTGTGGAAAGGTGGGCAAGCATCCCATGCCCACCAATGAATGAACCCGGAGAACAAGTAGCGGGGAGGTACTTTGGGTATCCTCCAACAGCTAGTTCAGGCATTGCAAAGAGCCGGGCAACCCAGCTGCAATTGTTAATGATCGGCCATTGAGAGAATGACGAGTCTGGAGCTGTAGATTTTATGGGAAGAGAAAGAGAGTAGGCCTTCTATGGCGAGAATTAGCTGAGAGAGGCAGACGAATGCTTGTGCAAATGCATTGCAGCTGAAGAGAAGTTGGAATGTGCGAACCTGCGTTACTACGAGGATGAAGGCTTATCGGTGGTGGGTTTAGTGACTAAGGATCTTTATCAGAGTTAAGTCTGGGAGTTCTTCTTGGATGAGTTCAAAAGCATTATGTGGAGTCGCATTTATCGAACAACATGAGGCCGAAGAATTTCATAATGCGAAGCAAAAGGCAGGATGAGTGTGACGAATATCAAAGAGAATTCCTGCAGTTGAAACAACGTGTCTCCAGAGATGTGTGAGTGAGGAGAAGAAAAAGTGCCGTAGGTTTGAAGGCCAGCCTTAATGACCATATTCGAGGCCCATGTCCACGACATTTTGCCATGAGGATTTCTCCAAGATTGTGACATGTGCATTGAATGTGGAAAGAGTAAGAAAGGAAAAAGAGAGAAAGGATAAAAGACGAGGGGAAGGAAAAATCGGTCGATCCATTTCATAGCAACAGCAAGGGAAGAAATTAGGGGACCACGGGGTTCCAATCAGCTATAACAGGAGCTAGGTAGGAATACTACTCTACCATCACCATCGGTTCTGCAGAGTAAGGGAGGTCCTTCTAGAGGGCGGTGTCTATTGCCCCCATTGTGGGAGAAATCGCCAGGAGAATATTGGAGACTTGGAGTGTTGCTTTGTTTGATTTGTGGATCAAAGAGCATAGAAGCGAGATTGTCTGTTTCGTTCATTTACGACACCACCCGGTAGAATGCGACTTTAGTGTTACAAAAAGGCAATAAGAGTGTTGCATTACCGGGTGTTCGAGACAAGGAACTACTGAAACTTTGGGTAGGCAAGATGGTCATGCTCGATGACATATGCAATGAAAGCGTGGAAGATACCAGACGGCTCGGATGATGAGTGGTAATTTTACTATCTTAAATCTGTGCTTGTGCATTGATGATCAGGATCGACTCATTCCATACGCCTGTCTTGACATACCCGACTTAGAGTCGCAAATTCTTGAAAGTGGCCGGGCGACCTGACATCTTGGTGACGAACGGCTTGGCCATAGTGTTGTGTGAACAAGTCCATAGGTTGTCCCATGAATCAGAGATGCTGAATTTTTGGGAGAGATTTAGTTGATTGAGGGGAGTTTGATGTGATATTTGGGGATGGAATTTTGGTTGTGACTGGCAAAACAACGAATCGATTGTAGAATGAAAGAGTAACCTTTAGAACCATAGAATCAGATGAAGTAACCTTCATCGGTGAGAGGTCAAATCATCTATCTAATGTGATATGCACCGCCCTTTGCTAAAACAATGAGTCGGAAAGGATGTGACCTGCTTGGCTTGTGCGATTGATATGTGAAGCGAGGCTGCAGGTGTATCTGATATCCTCACATTGCGACTTTCGGATGTGCATTCCGGGAAGGTTACGGATTGCCCCACAAAGGAGATTAGGTTTGCTATTGACGGTGTACCGGGTGCCACGGCGTCATTACAAAATGAATTAAATCACAAGAATAAAGGTGAAATTGCGGAGTTCACGAGAACTCACCCCAGAAAAAGGGTTTATTAGACAAGTGTATCTGTATAGGGAGCTCCAGTGCTTTTTGTTGCAAAGAAAGATGGTACCTTAGACCTTTTTGTGGTCTGATTCAATGAACAGGATTAACAGTAAGGAGCCAGTATAGATTGCAGAATTGATGATTTGTTTGACCCGATTAAAAGGTGCGATATCTTTTCAAAAGAATTGAAACGCGATGCAGGTCGCCATCGGTTGAATTAAAAATATCGATGTGCATAAAGCAGTGATTTAGGGCCCAGCGATATGGACATTATGAATTCCTTGTAATCTGGGTTGGTTAAACCTGATCTCCGGCGGCGTTCCTTGGACCTAATGAATCGTGTTTTTCGACCGTATGTGGATCGGTTGTTCCATGTAGTATTCGCAAACGACATTCTTGTATGTTATTCAGAAAGATCGAATGATCTTAGCCCACACACCTTAGAGTAATATTAAAGACTTTGAAAGAAGCATTTGTATACACTTGAGCAAGTATGAGTTTTGGAAGAATGAAGTGTCCTTTCTTGGGCATATAGTATCGAAAGAAGAATCAGAGTGGGGTCCAAAAAATAAAGTAATTTATTGAATGAAGCCACCCCAAAATGTTACAAATGCGTAGTTTCTGGGACTAGCGGGATACTACGAGAAGATTAGATTAAGGGGTTTTCTATGACCCTTGAAGAAGCCCACGATGTGGTGCTCGCAAAAAAAAATATATAAATCACGAATGGGTAGAAAATCTCAAAGAAGTTTAGATAGTTGAAAGCATTCTTAACAGAGGCTCAGGTTCTTACTCAACCAGCCGTGATGAGAATATGTGATTTTTAGTGATGCGTCGCTAAGTAAATGGACTTGGATCTGAAGTCTATCTGAGGATGAGTAGTGGCCCTGTGCTTGAACAGGTTGAGCGCATGAAAGGAACTACCCACGCTGATTTAGGAATTGGCGCAATTACGCATTTTAACGAAAAATTTGGAGACACTATTTGTATGGGGAGAAGTGTTTCATCTGCGATCGCAGAGTCTGAAGTATTTGCCCTCACAGAGGAAGCCAACTTAGAGCCGCGGAGATAAAGTTCGAGCTGATAAAGATTAATTTGCGTGATTGATTATGCGGGAAAGGCCAATGTAGTGGCAGAAAAACATGATGAAAGTCAATCTGGCGCTTGGCGTTGAATGCCCATTGTCATTACATGTGATGGTGCTAACATGAAGTGTGTTGTGATTAAATGTAAGACAGGATTTGTTGAATCTGTTTTTAGGAAAAGCTACAAGAAAGATGAGAAAATTGTTGCCACAATAAATCAAATTGAAATGAGCTAAAAGCGGAGTTTCAGGTGAGCGAAGATGGAGTTTTGTATTATAAAGACCGGGTTTGTGTGCAGTTAATGACCAGTTGAAATCCATCTTAGAAAAGAAAGCTCAGTGGATCTTTTTGCTTATATCCATTAACTGATTTGTCGAGATTTAAAAATGTCATTACGGTGGTGGGGATGAAAAAGATAATATGTCGAATTTACTTAATAAGTATGTTTGGTGTGCTCCAGAAGTAAAGCGAGCATCAGTTCAGCCCGGGATTGTACCTTTATTAGAATACAGGGTAAAATGGGGCCAAGTCACCATGGATTTTTGTGGTTGGGTTACCATTATTGGGAGAAACTTTCAAAACTCGGTTTGGGGTGTGGCTGTAGATTGACCAAGATCGACTCACTTCCTACGGTAAAGCCCATTTATTCGCGGCAAGTTAGCGGATGTATATCAGGAAATCGTTCAGTTTGGCGAGTTCTGTGTCCATTATTTGAATAGAGATCAGGAGTTTACTTGAATTTTGGGGAAAATTGCAAGGGCTTTGGGCACTTTCGGTGATTTTGATCTGACGTTCCACCCCTGAAGCGGATGGACAATCGAGTGATCGGTCAGGAAGATATGTTAAGGTTTGTGTGATCGACCTTGAGGGTGGTTGGGATCGACACATTGCTTTAGTTGAATTTGTGTACAACAACGGTTTCGATCAAGTATTGGAATGGCGCTATAGGGCTTTATATGGGAGAAAATGTAGAAACCTGCATTGTGTTGGACGGAATTAGTGAAAAGAAGTGATTGGCCCCGGAGCTTGATACGAGGCGAAGAAAAAGTGAAAATGATTAGAGAGAGATTGAAGGTGGCCAACGATGGAAGCCCGAAATCATATCGCAGGCATGAAAAGAAAGATACCGATATGAGATCGGCGAAAGATGTTTTGAAGTATATTAGAAGAAGGTAGAGATTTGGGAAAAGGGCAGGATTGAGCCCTAGATTTATTGGCCCATCAGTGATTGAGAAAGTGGGACGGTGGCATGCAAATTGGCATTACCTCGGGACTTGGGGAAAAGATCCATGATGTGTTTCACGTGTCCATGCTACGGAGTACCGATCGGAACCGTCATGTAATGGTCTCCTCGGAACAATTATTGAACGATTGTGGTATGAAGAAGAGCGATAAATTTTGGCTCGTGAAGTGAAGAATTCTGGAACAAGAAGATTACGTTAGTCAAGGTCTTTGTGGAGAAACCATAAAGGCGAAGAAACCCACTTGGGAAAGTGAGGAAACGATGCGGCAGCAGTATCCGCAACTGTTTGACTAAGGTAATTTCGGGGACGAAATTTTATTAAAGTGAGGAGATTTGTAACACCAATACCACAAGAATTTTATAATAAAATTATTATATATTAGGGTATAATTCCAGAATAACTTGAGTATTTTTAGGAATTTTTTTATTGATTAGATGATTGTTGAATCAGAAATGAAACCAAGTGAAAGAAAATGAAGAGAATGCATAAAATGGGGACCTAAGAATTCGATTGTAAAATAAGTTTATATGTCTAAGTGATATTAGGAGGAAACAAATGAGTAAGGAAAAAAATCAAAGGAAATGACATGTGGCATGTAGGAAAGAGGGAGGAAGCTTCCTCCTTTTAAAAAATACGATTAAGAGTGATCCGTAAGAAAAGAAAATGGAAAAGGGAGAGTTGGAGAGAGCCTTTCTCTCTGAATTTTCCGACGATCGGACTCCTCAGTCTCCGTGAGAAGCACGAGAAGGGAAGTCCTTCCTAGTGACAGAGCTACAAGTGGAGACCGGAAGGGGACTTTCGACAAACTCTATGAGGTAGGTCTTCTCCTACTTGGTCTTCTTCTACCCTAAGGATTGTTGGGTAGTTATCTGGCCTTAGGGGAAAGTTTGGTTGCATTTTAAACCATGGGAAGCTGCCACATTGTGGTAGTGCGCAGCTAGCCGGATCTTAGAACGAGTTTTTAGGTCAAGTAAAGGGAATATGGAAGTAAAGTCCTTCCTGATAGAATTGTAGCCCACATCAATTAAATTGATGCTAGGCTTTTTGAATTTCTCGATTTGGACCTCTGAACTAAGTTATAGTCCCTTTTACTGAGGTCAGCCCGACTAAATATGGTAGGGAATTCGGTTCACGCAATTCGGTCAACTAGCTGTACTTTGGAATGATTTTTGAACCAGAAATAAAGAGGGTGACAGTAAAATCCTTCTGTGAAATTGTAGCCCACATCAATGAACTTGTGATGTTAGAAGCACTTGCGAGCTTTCTCAGTCGGACCCCTGTAGACCAAGTTGTAGTCTTTTTATTCTGAGCAGTCAAATGGAGTGCGGCTTCGACCATGAAGTCGTCAAACAAGAAGTCGTCGGTGAGCGATTGGTGACCAGCGGTGGGCGGTCGTCAAACAAAAGTCGTCAATGAGCGATGGTACCGATCCAACGATGACGGGGAGTAAATAAAACAAGAAGTGCGTCAATGAGCGTGGTCGTCCAACGGTGGAGCGAGGGGTAGATCAAACAAGGGGTGGGTGATGAATAAATGGTAGCCCGGCGTTGGCCAGCACGTCGAGCGAGTGCGCGCGACCTCCAACGGGAAGGTCGCTGTCTCTGCCGTTTGAACTCCGATTTAGGTGTTCTTGGACTCTATGAAACCTGTGAGTCAAGAATCCATCCATATATGCCTGAGGAGAGATATTAGATGTCAGGCCAAGGGAGGTATTAGGCCCGAGCTCCGTCGCCAGATCACCGGCTCGTCGGTTCGAATCGACTCGTCAAGGCCGGCTGCGTGACCTCCAGCAGGTCATATCTTCTTCGTTTGAACTCGATTTGGGTGTTCTTGGACTCTATGGAAAGCCCATTGAGTCAAGAACACATTAACAATTCGGGTATTATCAAGATCTATTTTGACTGAGGTGGTAGATGAGAGCTCATCCAGTTCAGGTACCTCATCGATTCGAGTTGTGTATGACCTCCAACCCGGAGGTCATAACTCCCTTCGTCGAACTCGATTGATTTCTTTGACTCTATGGAAAGCCCATTGAGTCAGGAATCCATCTATATATATCTTGTTTAAATTGGAACTCATAACCTCCGAAAATCAATCTCTAAATAAAACTACTGAATGCGCATGAATAATATTGTTCTTTAATGGTTTTGGAATAGGGATGAAGAGGAGGAAAAGACAAGCGTGATTGAGATTCCAAGGAGTTGAATCAAAGTACAAAAGATTTTTTTAGGTTTGTTCTTCCTAATCCTATTCTCTGTTCAAGTTTGAAATGTTTGTTCTCTGAGCTCTATTCTCTTCAAGTTTTGCATGTTTGTTCAAGCATATTGAATTAGTTTAGTGATTTGAGAAAAGTGATTTAATGAAATGTTTGCATATAAAAATTTCATGATTATTGAAAATATTGTTTATACAAAGTAAATATTATGCTATATTTTGCTATAAGGATTTGAGCATGTAATAGAATGTTAACTAGTTTGTTGCATCAAGGATAGATTGGTATACCAATGAGGTCAAATAAGGTCTTTGCGAACTATTGATGTGTCACTCCGTCAATGACCAACGGGACCGTATCGGTAGTGTTCCTATTTGATTGTTTATAACCGGTCAGCGACCAATCGGGGCAAATGCTTGTGTTATAAAACCATGTGATCTGCGGCTGCGGCCCGGCGGGACTGTACCGGTGACTCTGACTATCTGTATCTTCCCGAACATAGAGTTCTAGATCGTTAAAGGGCATAAGCTGAATTGATTGGCATAAGCGTGATTAATGACGGGTGGTGGCATAACTGAATTTATTTTCGAAGCTGAATTGATTTTGAATTTAATTGAATGTCGAACTAAATTAGTTGTAGAGCATATTTGAATTATTTGAGATTGTGAATTATTGATTATGAAAATGTATTTATGGGATGATCAATGGTATAATTTATTGTATATATATAACAAAGTATATGTAATGTATTTATATTGATCATCAAATGATTAGAAAGTTACGAATTATTAAATTGCATGAATTGATTTAAGGCGGACGAGAATGGTTGTATGAACCACTAAGCATGAAAATGCTTAGCGTATTGTTGTTTACGATGCGCGGTCTGAGTGATGATAGTGATCGATAAGCGGACCCGAGATCGAGGAGCGTCGAGTCATAAGAAAGAAATCTCGGAATTAATATCCACGACATGTGCACTCATTCATGTGTTCTTTTTGATATGGATATTTGTATAAACAATTTGAATACTGTACATATTTTGCCAAATCATCTTGAAAGGCTTGGATACTTTACATTGTAAATGGATTTTGTTAAATGTAAATGTTTATCTCGACACTTGATTTAAGTATCGCTTCGCAAAGATATGTTTTTGAGTGATTTTAGTGGCATCCCGGACTCGGTTCGGATCCGCCCAAGCGGGTCGGGTCGGGTAAGGGGCGTCACACATCTACACATGTTAAATGGCAAGTTAATATTCAATGCAGTGTCTCTAAGGCGTAAACATAGCCCCGAGACACTATTCACATACAGAAAACATTTCATACACAAGGTTCATGCATTCATAAATGTGCAAGACATAATTTCACTGATAAATCATATTTAACAAAAAAATTTTATTTTTATTTTTAATTTAAAAAAATTATTTATTTATTTATCTTTTTTTTTTTTTGAAAACCTTGTGAATAGTGCTCATGAGCGATTGTCTGACGTTGACTCGAGGCGATTGCGGAGTCGAAGTAGATCGGTACCCGGTGCACCCTAACCTAGGCCCGACCTACGCGCAAGCGCGGCGCACGCTCGCCCGGTCGGCCGTGTCGGCGGCTGTGTCGTGGGCACGTGCGGCCAGGTATGGTGGCTTGTGGTCGTGTCGCGGGCTGTGCGTAGTGTGCGCTGGTTGGCCGTGTCGGCGCATTGTGTCGCGACCTGGCGTGTCATGACCTCTTTGTCGTCGCCCCTTGTCACGATACAAACTTTGTATCGCAACACAAGCCCCTGTCGCTCGCCGTTTCGCGCGCCTGCCGTGCGTGTCGCAATGCTCTGCAGCCCGTGTCGTAGGGCGTTGAAGTAGCCCGTGTCGTAGCCACGGCTATAGACGCCAAGGTCGCTCCTCGTACGATCTGATTGTTGTATCGCGACCCGGCTCCACTGTCGGCGCGCCTTTGCGGCGCCGTGTATCGCGATCGCAGCGTCACCCCCGGCCGTATCGTGGCCCTACCACGCCGTGTCGTGGCCCATGTCTTGGCCGTATCGCAGGAAGGCTCGGCCGTGTCGTGGCCGAGTCCTGACCTATCCATGCGCGCCCTTGCGCCACCTCCCTACCTAGCTTGTCACAATACAGTTTGCTATATTGTGACTCAAATTTAAAAATATTGGGCAGTAGCCCATTCCATGTATTCTTGCATTTTTTTCATTCCAACTCTTGAAACCATCAAAAAAAAAAAAAAATATATATTTATATATATATATATATATATTTTTTTTTTCATTTTCCATTAGAACCAAAAATATTTATTTAAATTTTTTTGTTTTTGTTTCACACTATAAAACCCAGAAATTTTTTTCTCATCAAACGTTTTTTTTTTTCCCTATATGCTATTCACCAAGCACACAAATCACACAACATACACAAAATTTCATATAACACATCAACCATCAAAGTGCACAAGGAATGCGTGATCTACCCGTGCCCATCAAGCTCTAGGTAATGGTATACCTATGCTCTGATACCAAGCTGTGACGCCCCAAAACCGGGGGTCCGTTGACAACCCGCGGAATACTCGTGGATGTCAAGTAACTCAACACTCATGAAAATCGGGCAGAGTCTCCTTTGTACGGGGAGCTCTACCCAAGGTACAAACATGTCCCAACAAGTTTACAATGACCACACAGGGTCCATATGCGAGTAAAATAATGGCCACTTGGGCCCTGCATCAATACTCACAAAATACATCAACTATATACAATAGTTCAAGAGTTAATAAATCACTCTTAATTCAAATATATATTAAATTTACAATTTTAATACATGTTATACAAAATGAAAATGCCAAGCCACAATCAGAAGCACCTTTCATGAGCCTCGAGTGAGCGAGTCCTCACATGCACTCCACGTACAGAAATAAACAGTCTAAGCGGGGAGTGAAATGGCCGATAGTGATAATTTCTACATGGGTTACTCCCCACATAAGTGCACATGTCATGGCAAACAATCACATCCAATCAATTACATGAACCTACTCGAATGTCTACATGACCAATCTCATCTCCCGAGTCCTCACCGACTCCCTCACACATGCCTAAGCCAATGCGAGTAAAAATATCCAGTTTTCAAAACAAAAGCTTTTTGTTCTCAAAACTCACTACGAGCCCCAGGCAGAAATCATCTAGACTACCCTCAGGGCGGGTACTCAGATAACTCCAAACTTGAGTCATGGTCCTCATCGGGAGAATATATTTGGACGACTCTCAGCAAATTCTTGAGAAAATCTTCCCCTTGAAATTAATTTCACAAACATTTTCGTTTTTCTTTCAATTTCATGTCATGCACTCACTCCTAATATTCTAGGGTGCCCCAGTGCATATGGAATGCATTATGCCAATTCCAAAATATTCATGCTAATATATAAAACATGTATATATATTAACATAATTAAGTCACACAATTCATGTTATTAAATTCACATCAATAACACCAAAATTAGCTCACATGGGCTAATTAGCAAATACAAGTAACTCATTTTGAATCACTCAACATCATAAAAATTCACCAAAAAATCACGTCACTATTCATGTGAACAGTGAAACCCTCGGGTTGGCAGCATTTCACGGCCCATATTTAATGATTTTCTCCACTTTCGGTTCAAAGCTTTTGAAGCGAAAACACGACTAATCAAGCCTCAGGTGTCCTGCAGCCATTTACATAGCTCTTAGCCAAAGAATAACATAGAGTGGAAGATCCACCATCTTGGAGTTGTCGGAACTCCACCAAATCGGTGTCCACACGTAGCCTTCTTCACGTAGATCGACTTTGCTTCTTGCTCCGTCGAGAACCGATGGTCCGAACGGTCAAAAATTTAGAGAGAATGAGCTCTCTCTCTCTCTAAAACTCAAAAACCCAACCTACTGCATCAATTCCAGCCACTGTACGCTTTTTTTGTCTTCAAATTGGTGGAGAAGATAACTATTGATCCTTGTCTTATTCTCATTAAACTTTCCATTAATTCCCATTTCTTGATTTTTGACACATGGCTTAATCTAAGCTATCCATCTCATCCTCTCTCTACTCATGCAACATGTTTCACATGAGTACATGTAGTAGGTGACTTTTGTCACATCACATGTCTCTCAAACTCGTTTTACGGCACCCGACACCCAGTGCCTCGAAAAACGTGAAATTCCGACTGTCTCGAAATTCGACGAAATTCGACGTGGTAGCTAGATTTCGCAAGACGATTCCAACGGTGAAATCTGTTTCATCATCCGAGATCTAGAAAAATTTTGGGTTTTGACCGAAATTACTATTTTACCCTTTTTCAGAAAATTCAAATTTTCCCGGGTCTTACATACTCTGTCACATCTTTTTTCATTCCTTGCTACCAATAATACTATTTCTGTGACACCCTACCAATCAGGGTCTTGTTAATGACCGTCGACGGGAATCTGTGGTCGCGTTGACTCGATACCAAACTGTTGTGTCCCATTTATCGGGATCCATATTTTCACAAAAATTGGGTAGAATCTCCTTTGTTCGGGGAGCTCTACCCAACAGACAACCTGTATAACAGTATAATCATAACCAACCCGTCGGTGTCTGTGAGAATTAGTATTAACCTTGAGTTCATCTGTCCATATCTGATATATACATCCCTTTACGGGACTCATTCAATTCCATTCATCTAAAATATAAAAATAAAGCAGCAATTACAGTCCGTAGAGTCAGATCCACGACCCTCTTACCATAATTACATACGGCCCCATTTAGGCAAATAGTCCCGAAAAGAATTTGAATTCTGATTCTTTTATACAAAATATTTTTACAAAAATGTTACTCAAAGGTAATATCAAGGTAACACATCGGCCTTCTTCATAATCATGGTCTCGTAGGAGCGTCGTCTCTCTATACATCCCTGTGCACGAAGGGGGTCCTGATAGGGTAGCGATGCCTAGTAAAAATTCCCCCCCATAAGAGGCGCTCCGCTAAAATGCACATGTAATGGCAACCATGAAAGCGATCTAATCACGTTCCATATAAATAATTCAATCTTAAATGAATCATTACGTGTCATGCATGAGATAGAACTCCTCATACCCACGACCCAGTCTCGGCCAGAGCTCCCTCAGGCTTGTAATGCAAGTGTGAAAACAAGTCATTAGTGTTTTACCCAATGAGCTTAACCCGTGGACAACTGCTGTATTCATTTTGAATTTTATCAAATCCCGTTAATAATGTTTATTCATGGGCCGCGTCTTTTCGGGGTCACCGCGGGATCGACTCACGCTTTCCAGGCATTTCTAGGGCTTTCGCAGATCCATGATCATGTCTAACCGCATAATTTAGGTCTTTCACCTGAGGGGGGGAGATCTACCCCGTCTTGCTACGCCAGGCTACAGTTTATATTTATTATTGTTTTTATACCTTTGTGAGTCTCAATTTTGGACGTGGTCCTATTTAGAGCTCACCACACATTCACAAGAATGGTGAATAATAGTACCATGCACCTACACGGGCTACGACCCGCGATGTGACCATGCGTATGTAATGCAATCGTCTTCATTTCTGTACTATGTCATCACTACATCTGACATTTATAAATTCGAATATTATATATATATATATATATTTTTCCATTCATCACAATTTCCATGTTATCGTCATTGAGCACATATTAACATGATTTTTACACATAAAAGCATATTATTTATTTTTTTCCAATAATACACACCAAGCTGGCTAAAATCTTGAACCCATATAAAGCGAGGAACCTCAGTCCTTCACGGTTAAATCACTTAGGAATTGCTATGATGCAAAACACACCCTGGCTTGAAGACATCGAGTCCAGAGATTAAACCAAACTGAACCCAATCGAATTTGCCGAAACCATTCCAAAATTTTCAATATTAAAGTCCCGAAATCTTGTCTAGGTACCATGCTTGATCCCAAAATCCGACACCTCTTGTCCAGAAAACGATTCTTAAATCACTAAAATTCTGCACTCGGTCCCGAATTTGGGACTGAAATTTCTGACACCTCTTACGGCCTCTAAAAAAGCAATGATACAATGGCCTTTAGGCTAGAAATAACCAAAGTAGGAAATTTCCTACCTCGTAGGTTCTTGAAACTCCAGATTTCGCCAGTACCCATGCGTAGCTCGATTCGTGAATGAGCTTTGTCTTTTGCTCTGGAGTGAAAACCTACGATCCGATTTTTGTAGATCTTAGAGAGAAGCGAATTTTTTTCCTTTCTCTCTCTCTCTCTCTTCTCTCACTCTCACTCTCACTCTCTGCCTCTCCCCCCTCTGTTTCTTTCTTTTCTCCTTTTATTTGACTTTTCTTCTCCCATTTATTTATTTATTTATTTATTTTTTCTTTTCCTTATTTTTTTTCTTGTTTTATCTTTCCTATTATTTCCTCCACTTGACACTTGACTCAATGCAAGCCATTCATATAAGTGCACCACATGTTATGCCATGTGTCACTCGACACCTGATGCCTCGAAAAACGTGAAATTTCGACTGTCTCGAAATTCGATGAGGTAACTAGATTTCGCGAGACGAATTCAACGGTGAAGTCCGTTTCATCATCCAATATTTAAAAAATTTACGGTTTTCAATCGAAATAACCGTTTTACATTTTTCCCCGGGTTTTACAATTTCAAATCTTTGTACATCTTGGTACCTCCAGGATGCATGGTGAATATTGTATTATGGGCTTCATATAGCAACTTATTTTCACTTCCTTATCATCTGGAATTTTATGTCTGTTATTATAATGCACTTCCCCATTTTTCCTTTCTTGAATAGTTAGTCTTAACTCCTCGACAAATTGTACCTTTTTCTCTGATTGACATCATCCTTTTAGACATCAGTTGTGACACCCCAACTTGGCACACAGTGTCGGGAAAGTGATTAACTTTTAAATAATTTCATTTTAAAATATTCATTTATAGCGAGAGTTTTAAGCACTTTTTGTGTATTAATCAACCCAAATAACTGATTGATACATTGAGGTCGGCTTTTTGCCGCGATCACATTTTGTAGCTATTTTTTGTGATTTCGCAGACTAATACCTATTTATAACGTCCGATTCAAACCGCGATGGACGTACGAATTGAAGATGCATGATGTGAACGGAGGAGATTTGGAGCAAAAATGCGAAGAGAAGAAGGCCGCAGTGGAAGTCGTAGGTTGCGAAATTTCGCAACTTACGGTATAACTCTTGCTCCCCACAGCGCGGTTTGGCCTTTTGACTCGCTTTTTTTGGCTATGTACAAATTTTCCCTTGATGTAATATTGGTTCCTTTATACAATTTTGTAATTTCCTTGGTACTGAGCATCTATATAAGCTCAGTCAAGCTTGTAACATCAATCAATCTTTAGTCCATCAATCAATTAATAAATTGAAGGCAAATTTATCTTGTAGTACATGTGATTTTCTCTCCCTTTCCTTCACTTTCATGCTGTTCTGCGATGAGCACCCCTTGATGATGACAAATCAAGGGATGTTCGGCTAAAACCCCCTCATCCTTGAAGGGGAAGGCCACTAGGTGCCAGTTTTGAGGTAAGCTGCATCTTCTCATGCTTTCATGTATGCATTTATGGGTATTTATGTTCTTGCTTCTCACCTTATGTTAAAATCTCCTAGGCATGCCCTCTCTAACGTGTATTTGGCAAGATTTTTGGGTTCAGTGGATCGCCATCACCAGTCCATTGATACCCAGTTCAGTTATCCTATTATTCTTGTAAGGTAGGTTTAGGAGGTGTGTTCTCACCGTGGGAACATTTATGCCCATTAAATGCCATTGTTTAAGAGGAAAAATTATAAGGTTTAGGTTTTAAAGCTAAATGAAGATCCGGTTCGGGAAATGACTATATGTCATCCTCCCCAACGAGAGGAAAAAGACTCGAGGACATGTCGGTTGACTTAAAACCTGAAGGCCAGTGACCCGAGCCTTCAATGAGTTATCTTTTAACTTTTATTTCAAATTACTTTCAGTTTTCAACCATTCACCCACACTGTTTTTACACGAATCTTTAAATCCAAAGATGAAACACCATTTTTAAATCATAAACTCTTCTCTCCGCCGAAGAAAAGCCCATCCTGTGTTCGATATAAACCATTATACTACTTGATGGCTTTGCTCACGCGGTAGAACAGGATATAAATTTTGTTGATTCTGCGTACCTCTTGTGTACGAATCGAATGGCGCGGGTCTTAGGGATGGTGCCCTAGTGAAGAGAAGTTTTGTGAACTTGCAGTCCACATCCACAAGTGTTGGTGAGTCTCATTTCTTTTTATTTTACCACATTTCCCATTTTACGAGTTCCGCTGCGGGGGAATTTGGAACTTTATCTTGTTCACTTTGGCTTGCCTTGTTTTATTTTTAGCTTAACATCAACCCTTTTGGCAGCCTTGTTTTTGTTGGTTTCTTGCTTGTTTGTAGTGTTCATAGCAGCTTATGCAGTGGGACAAAGCTGCTGCGACGAATTGGAAGGCTAAGTGCTCCGAGTTGAAAGGGTGTGAAATCGGTTGCACACCAACTAGATGGAACCTGAAGAGCGACGGCAGGGGTTGAGAACTGTGCCTATAGATCAATGAGTGTCATACCCGCCTGCAGGTGATGCCCTCATGCATTATACCCCTTCTTGAGGAGGTGGCGGTGAGGCCTTATCGGGTACTTACTGCTCCCGACTTTTCATGGTATGGAAAATGAAAATCCATACACACACACACATCGGGATTTTGAGGAGTTTGCACAACTTTCAAAGAGGTGCAACCGATATGGAAATTTCTTGAAGTTGAAAGCTTTCCCTTTTACCCTCAAGGAACAAAGCCCAAAAATTTGGCTTAATTCCATGAGCCAGGACCATCGGGAGCTAGGCTGGTAATAAGCGAAATTTTGAAAGAGTTCTTGAGTGCCCACCAAGACCAACAATTTGAAGAGGCAAATCTACACCTTTGCAGCTCATGACAGTGAAAAATTTTATCAGTGCTGGGAAAGGTATCTTGAAACTATCAGTGCATGCCCTCACCATGGCTTTGACACATGGATGCTGGTAAACCACTTCTACGATGGAATGTCCCCTTCCATGAAACAACTCTTAGAGACCATGTGTGGAGGGGACTTCCTCAGCAAGAATCTAGATGAAGCCATGGATTTCCTCAACTATGTGGTTGAAACCTCCAAGGGATGGGATGAGCCGAACCCAAGGGAGGTAGAGAGAATGAAGCACACAGCAAACCAAAGGGGAGGCATATATTCACTGACGGAGGAAGTGGAACTAAAGGCTAAGTTGTCCACCCTGACCAGAAGGATGGAAGAACTTGAAATGAGAAATCAGCATGAGGTAAAGGGCGTGGCGAGGCATCCCTATGCGGCCAACCATGTTTGATTGTCAATCCGCAGGTCATCAAGGAGAACCTTGTGATTCTCACTCGTTAAGGGATTTGATGGTGAACATGCAAATGTTGGCCAGGCCCCAACAGTGCATTGATACCTAAATGCTGGGACACCTACAATCCCAGAAATTTGGAAGAACCACCCATTCTCTCTTGGAAGCTAAACCTCCCGGCATATGTTCCCAGGGTGCAGTGGCTTGATATGGAGTCCACCTCTCAGCCAATGACTACGACCTGTCACATTGACATTATCCATGAATTTCGCAAGGTGGTGGGAATTTTGTAGAAGGTAAGCTATTAATGCTGGAGTTGAGATCAAGAATAGAAAATGGCAAAGCACATGAACAAAAGAATTGACTCCACAAAAATGATCAGAAAATTGATACCCTTGATCGTTCATCGTGACCAATGAAGTATCGAGTGGGCAAGGGAGATTCCCTTCCCAAACATAGCGCTTGATCCTAGGGAGTGGATGAACTAAGCTATGCCGGTGAGCACAAGATGGATGAAATTTAAGGCCATTATCACCTTGAGAAGTGGTAAGGAAATTGGCGGCCGGTGGCGACTGTTTGGAAGACTGAGGAGAAAGAGGAAGTGGAGCCAGAACACATATTCATCAAAGAAGATTCGATGAAGAAAAGCATGCCTCCTCCATTTCCCCCGAAGCAGCGAGAGAGCGAAAAAGAAGGCCTCAATGTGAGGCACATCCTAGAAATCTTAAGAGCGAGTAAAGGTGAACATCCCATTACTTGACATGATCAAACAAGTTCCAACCTATGCTAAATTTCTAAAGGACCTGTGCACAATCAAGAAAGGGTTAGGCATTGACAAGAAGGCCTTTACGATTGGATCAGCCCCCATCATCCGGTGAAAAACGGTGAAATACGAATCAGGATCTATATCTGAAGTCAGCATTGGAGGATCTACATAGATAGGCAATATTGGGTTAAGGCGGTGGCCAACCTCTTGCGCTCTGAGTGTACAGCGGTTAGGTTTAGGGGATGAAGCCTACCAACATCACCTATCTTTAAACGATCGATGTTGATCAAGGGAATAGTGGAGGATGTCTTGGTGAAAGAGTGGATCAAAGTTTTATTATCAGGTAGACTTCGGTTCTTGTCTGAGCTGTGGCGGGGCATTAACCAAGTGCCCATCATACTTGGGAGGCCGGTAGCCCACATCTAATGCCATAATCAGCTGCCGTAATGGAATCTATGCGGCTCTCCTTTGGCAATATGACCACAGAGCTCGACATTTTTCACTGACAACTGCTTGTAGTCAGCCGGAGGGGAGATGAGGGCGAGTCGAGATGAAGTGTGCCTGAATGATACAAGAGTGGGCAAACACGTACGAAGCTGCAGGGAAAAGACGATGAAAATGAAGCGAGTTAATGAAGAGCTAACTACACGGTCACTCCTTACGCAGCGATGATTCCTGACCGCCACGAGAGAGCGGGATACTTAACATAAAGGAGCCGAGAAGGCTGGGTCCAATTGCGGCACACCTCACGGCCAAGCGCGGGCTTCCTCTCTGGACCCCATGAAACCCTCCCGGGCTACACCTTTGGGAGTGGCCTGCGTATCTCGAAGTCCCGGATTATTTAATTTAATTGCCCAGTTTTGTTTTTAGTGGTTTAGGTTTTGTTAAGCGTCTTTGTTGATTATTTAGCTTGTTTTTCTTTATTTTGGCGCATTGCGTGATTGCGGCCACTCCACCCGACACCTCGACTGTCGGTGAGGTGATTCGCTCATCGACCACCCGGTGAGGAGGTACCACTTCCTCCACTAACTTTCAAATCCACCCCATTGCGGACAATGGCATACTTGGTGGGGGGGAAGTTGGTGGAAGTGATGTTCCTCTTCTTGATTTGATTCTTTTGTACCACCTTTCAATAAAGCCCATTTTTGTATGTTTAGTGGCTTGCTGTTTACTTCATTTTGAAAAAGCTGAAAAGTTTGTGAAATACACCGTTATATATATCATACAACTTTATTTTTCTACACTTTTGCAAATCAATTTGTTTACTCCCCATTTTTTTTTTTTTTTTTGTGGTTCACGCGCTCACGTAAGTTGAAAAGTTGGAAAACCTTTGTATGCCCTCATCAATCTTCAGAATAGTTCCATGCATGATTAAGTAGATGGTTAGTTGAAGTCCCCGAGTATTCAACCTTTTTCATCCACCTTTGCTAACCACACAGTGCATGTGATTTTAGTCAATAGGTGAGGCATTTGCATACCCTTTTACTGCAAAAGCTAGGCCCTAGCCGTTGACCACCTATAATAGGTTAAAGTTCCGTGAAAGAAGGCGATAAGTCTTCCAACAGAAAGAAAAAAAGAAAATAGAAAAGACGCGGCGCTTTGCCTTGAAACCCGGCTGTGATCCGAGGGTCTCCGGCCAGAAAGCCTTTAAAGCTTTGGTGCCACTAAACAGGTTGGGAACCAGGCTTAGTCTTGGCCATGGGTGGATGGGAGGTTTAGCGGTTAGCAAGTCTTTGGATTTTCGAAATCATTCGAGTCCAGGGTGAAGCACGCCCACTGCAGGAGTTAGTGGTCGAAAGATCCTTTGACTTGATGCCCTAAACCTTATTTGGTTGGGAGTCATCGGCGGATCCCAGATTACGGACTTTGTGTGCGTCGAGGAGTTCTCGACATTGCATCTACGGTACAAAAGTGTGTGAAATAAGAGTGGGCCCCGGATCATTTAGGATGGTCAGCAGTCTAAGGCATTGTCGTTAGCTTGGTTAGGGGAGGAAGCGTAATAAGCTTATTGATGGCCCGATCACTAAACACTTAGATTTTGGTGGGCTTCCCGGGTTGATTTCCTTGGGATGGATAACGCTCACGGAACTTGTTTACGTATGGTATTTATTCTCCCAGACTGGTTTGTTATGTAGGTCAATTTTTCATACTAAAGGTGGGCGTGCACCTTTACCCCAAACGTTGACCCATGCCCATACATAACACCACTGTGATCGTCCTTCTTTTTATCATTGCTAAGGGACTATGATATGTGTCGGTTAAGGAAGTGATTAGCACCCAAATAGTGCTATTTTGAGCCACTACATTTGCAGGTTTAAAGCACTTTTGTGTACTAATCAACCAAATAACCCAATTGATACATTGAAGTCCCGAACTTTTCTATTGATCACATTTTGTGGCTATTTTTTTGTAGTTTTGCGGACGAATACCTCATTATCTTCAATCCGATTCAAGCCACGATGAACGTAGGGTCTCGAAGATGCATGATCAGGCTTGGAGAAGATTTGGAGCAAAAATGCGAGGAAGAAGGAAGGCACGGTGGAAATTTAGTAGGGTTGCGAAATTCTTAACTGCGGAGATTTATCACGAGGTTGCGAAATTCGCAACCTTGCTCCCCACCTTGCCGGTTTGATTGCTTTTGACCAGCTTTTTTTTTTTGGCTATGTACAAATTTTCCCTTATGATGTAATATTGGTTCCTTTATACAATTTAATTTCTTTGATCTTGAGCATCTATATAAGCTCGGTCGAAACTGTAACATCGATAAATCTTGAGTCCATCAATCCAATCATAAAATTCAGGAGCAGTTTCCTCTTCCCCAGCGGTTTGTGTGATTTCTCCCTTTCCTTCACTCTCTTGCATTTTCTCACTAATTCGAGCACCCCTTGTGTTAGCAAATCAAGGGATGTTCGATAAAACCCCTCATCCTTGAAGGCCAGCTAGTGCAGTTTTAATTAAATGCATCTTCTCATGCTTTCATGTATGTATTTATGGGTATTTACGTTCTTGCTTCTCACCGCCCAGGTTCTGAAATCTCCCTAGGCATGCCCTCTCTAACGTGTGTTGGCAAGCTTTTGGGTTCGGTGGATACTTATCACTAGATCCATTTGTTTGTTGGTGCTATCTCCACAGCCAGATTCTTGTAAGGATGGGGTTTAGGAGGTGTGTTCTCACCGTCTGGGAACATTTATGCCCATTAAATGCCATTGTTTAAGAGGAAAAATTATAGGGTTTAGGTTTTAAAGCTAAATGAAGATCTGGGTTGGAAATGACCATGTATCTCCCTCGACTGTGAAGAAAAGAACCCAAAGGACATGTCCGGCTGACTTAAACCTAAGCCGAGTCATTGACCTTCAATGAGTTATCTTTTAACTTTTATTTCAAATTACTTTCAGTTTTAAACCATTCACCCACACTGTTTTTACACGAATCTTTAAATCCAAAGAGGAAACAACATTTTCAATTCACTGCAACTCTTCTCTCACGAAGAAAACACATCCCAGTGTTCGACCCTAGACCACTATACTGCAATATCTTTGCTACGGCAGTAGGAGCTTTAGGATATAAATTTTGTTGATTCCACATACCTACTGTGGCACGAATCAGCAAGGGTGTCTTTTTTTTTTTTTTCATTTCCTGTTTACTATAAACTTGTTCATTCATATATTATTAAACATTTAACTTGAAATATATTTGGTAGCAGTGGATTACAAAATATATTCAAACTCCATAAATGAGATTGTTCAACATATACAAACTTTACATTGTTTACAAAAACAAAGACATATACAAAATAGAAAAAAAAAAGGACCTCAATGGGCACCTAGTGTTGCATTGACCTTGATTCTTGATCTTAGGTGTCACGACTTCTATTTCCCTTCTTACCTTCATGCTCACCGCGGATGAAACACTCGTGCTAAGCTTATAGCTTAGTGGCAATAATACTCATGGACGACCCCTAATAAGGATCATCACACTTTAGACACATGCATATACATCTAACATATCATATACTTATACACATGCTTATACATATTTCATACATATCTCATGCTTACTTATCATATCATGTTTCATTTCTTATCATTGTTCATATACATTTCATGTCATTTTACACTTTGCTTCTTGTTCTTGTCACAATGTACTTGTCATCACATAGCAGTGCTATGCTTCTCATATCATGTCATTTGCATATTCTTATCATTTTTTTTTTATATTTCATGCCTGCATATACCTTAGAAGTGGATACGAGAAACTATAAGGACCCGAAGGTGCTGTTATCATTATACGAGATAATGAACTATAAGGGTCCGAAGGCATTGTTATCATTGTACGAGACAATGACCTCTATAAGGACCCGAAGGTGCTGTAATCATTGTACGAGACAATAACCTCTATAAGGACTCGAAGGTGTTGTAATAACCCTAACGAGGGTCAGGCGGTCGGTATCTTCGCGGGACTTTCCTAATAGGCATGTCTATCTATCCCTCTACCAGGTTTTAAGCAGACAATCCATATTTTTTTATTTCATTTTCAGCACATCTCATATCCACAGAATAACTATTTGCCGGTATTAATCATATATCTTGATATTCACGATTATTTACTCTTATCTTTGCATTTCATGTATTTTCGTATACTATCAAATATTTCTTACAAGCAGGCCCCATTTTAGACAAAATTTCAGTGTGGGTCCAGTGAAACACCTATTTCAAGAGATTTGTTATCCTAGAAGTCTAGTTTACCCAAAATTTTGAATCACTCAAATTGGATGAGTGAAACATAACTTATGGCCTAAACAACCAGGACCACTCAAATGTCAAAATAGAACCAAAACAGATTCAGCTATGTCATGCAACCTAGCTCCCCTTTGACGAATTTCTAGATCAGGGTCGGAATTTGAAGACACTGTTCAAGAGATTTGTTATCCTAGAAGTCTAGTTTATCCATAATTTTGAATCACTCAAATTGGATGAGTGATGACAAAGTTATGGCAAAAAAAAAACATGGGTTTTAAAAAAAACAGACATCATCTCCCCTAAAACCCAACATTTTCTCTATACAATTTTTTCCTCCATTAAGGACCCTGACGAACCAAACCATACCAACAATTTAGAGCAACCCCATGAACTAAGCAATCAATAAGTGATTGGCCTTGGGGCAGGAGAAATTCTAACCAACAAATAGGAAAAACTCAAACCAAAACACAATTCCATCAAATATCCATACAAATCCTTACATAGACAAGGATTCAAACTAGTATCCATACCTTAAGACTTCTCCTTCTTCTTCATCTCCTTCTTCCTCTTCCTCTTCTTCTTCTCTTCTCCTCTTTCGTAAGCGTGACCTAGCTCAAATCAGGACATTTACCCCAATTGCAAGACCAAATGTGGTCTTATCCACTTATGGCTAAGGCCATGTTTGACAAACTCCTTTTGTGATTTATTACCCATTTTACATTTAAATCTTCATATTCCTTTCATTTTACACATTCTTTTCTCACATATTCTAATTGGTCATATAGTCTTATGATCTTATGACATTTAGTGGAATCATAGTTGGTAAATTACTAATTTACCCTTAACCCTTAGATTAATTCCGGGTTTTTCTTATTTTATTTTAACATTATTATTCCGAAAAACTTTAACTTTTAACTTGTATTACACCCTCAACATGTTATAAAACTGTCAAGGTATAATTTGGGGTATTACATCAACTATCATTTGCTTCAAAACAAGTTGAGTCTTTAATTGAGCTAACAACACTCCATCTGGCGTTATTCTCCATCTACTGAACTGCAGTGCTAAAGCTGACACCGTCTTTCTACTCAATGCATCTGCCACCACATTAGCTTTTCCTTGGTGGTAATCGATGATGCAATCATAATCTTTAAACAATTCTAGCCACCGACGTTGCCTCAAATTAAGCTCCTTTTGTGTTAACAAATACTTGAGACTTTTATGATCTGTATAAGTTATGCATTTTTCACCATATAAATGCGTCGTCCTTATCTTCCAGTGAATATTACCACGACCAATTCAAATCATGGCAGGATAATTTTTTGTTCGTGGCTTATATTGTGAAACCCCGAGAAAATCTAATTTTCTGAAAAAGGGTAAAAATGGTGATTTCAGTCAAAATCCAGAATTTTTCTAGATCTCGGATGACGAAACGGACTTCACAGTTGGAGTCGTCTCGCGAAATCTAGCTACCATGTCGAATTTCGTCGAATTCCAAGACAGTCTGAATTTCACGTTTTTCGAGGCACGTAGAGGAGTGCGGGACACTTGGAAACTTGTGAGTGGCTTAAGAGGTGACACGTGTCAAGCTGTGGGCAATTCAAACGTGAGCTCAAGTGTGGGCCACGGGTGGACACTTGGCATCATGCCATTAGAGGGAAATCTCAAAGTGGTTGGATAAGAGGATAAGGTGTAATCCTCTCAACCAATAGAAAATTGACATGTGGCATTGAGAGGACTTTTCTCTTGTCCCAATCTAGACCAATCTGGTTTGGGAGGGAAAGGAAGAGAGGGAGAGAGCAAACGAGAAAGAGAGAGAAAAGAGTGGGATTTTAGAGAGAGAAGCTCTACCCTTATCTCTAAGTTCTGCGTCGGGCCAGGTGAACTCGTAGCGAAGGAAAGTTGCTCCCCAAGGCAAGGACTACGCGTGGGTACCAGTTTTTTTTTTTTTGTGTGGGGGGGGTTTGACAAACTCGAGTAGGGGTTTTCTCCTACTTGTTTACTTTTGGCTGGGGCCGTGTAATGGATGGGGATTTGTTGAGCCACGGATGGCCAGTGGTTTCGGTTCCAAAGATTTAGGCCAGAAATTGAAGAAATCCCTAGAGTGGTTTTGGACGGATCCACGGATTATTTACGTGATTTATTGTGGTGTTGTGTTATTTCCATGAGTAAATGACATATTGGTATGATTTTTGTGGGTAGTTCAAGATGGTTGCGGATTGTATGTTAGCCCATGTGAGCTAATCTTATGTTATTGCTATGAATAATGACATGTGGATAATGTATGAATTTTGGTTACTATATACATGAGTGATATATTAGCATGTGTTGAATGTAGGTGTGCCATTGCATTGCACTTAGGTGGGGAGTAACCAAAGTAGGGGGCTACTGGGGCAGTGCTCTGTCGAGAAGAATATATTTGCTGGTACTGAAGGTGCAACCGAGGATGGGACGCATTTGAGACCTTAGAGGCGAAGAAATGGCCGTGTGTGGCCTTATTAAGTATTTTTGTAAAAATATGGGCAAAAGACCCAGTTTTGGATAAATTGTAATCAAAACAAATTGTAATTAAATCATTTTAATATAAAATCTACATTTTTATGAGTATGATGTGTAGGCCCAAGTGGCCATTTTTACTCATGTGTGTGTTTCATGACGTGAGACACGTGGGAATTCAGCGGGTTGTGGTGGTCAGCGGACACCCAGGTTTTGGGCGTCGCGGCTTGGTTTGAGCTTAGGTATCTGCAGTCACCTAGGGAGCTCGGGTTTGGGTATCCATAAGTTTAGTCCTGATACAAGCTTCATGAAAGCGGTATCGAGCTACAAGATATGATTGCCTTGGGAGCTCGGTGGGTGTAGAACTTGGGTACACGAGTACCTAGGGCTTGGGGGACTTGGGCTTAGGCCACGGTCTTGGAGTGTAGAGCATAGGTGTACGAATACCTAAGGCTCGATGGGCAAGGGTTAGATCATGCATCCTTTGTGCATTTTGACGAATTCACTGTGTTGTATGTGAATTGTGTGAAATTTTATGCTTGGTGAATAGCATAGGAAAAAAACAAATGTTGAACGCTAGGGTCGAGAAAATCTAACCTTAGGTGTTCGAGAAAATTTTTGGACAGAATAGTCTAGAAATGAACGAAAAAAAAAAAAATTTATGGACAGTAGCTCCAGTTTTGAACATGAACAGATTGGGTTTTATGGAATTCTGGAAGATTATTCCAGTTTTTGAACAAGGGAAAGAGTTGTAATTAAATTCTAGAAATTTTGAAGTGGGTAAAGAGTAGTGTTCAAGCTACTGCATCTTTAGGAGTAGCAGGGAAGGCTATTGGAGGAGTTTGAAAAAAAAATAGAGAAAAAGGAAGGTGCAGGGGACCAAAATGGGAAGGCTACTGCCCATTTTTGGTTTATGGTAAATGACCTAATAAGGGAGGGTTACAGCACAGTTACTGGGTTGCCTTTCACTGGATATTGAGGAGGTTGTGACCTGGAATTTTGAGGTTACAACCTGGAAATTTTGAGGTTGCAACCTGGAATTTTGAGGTTGCAACATGGCTGAGGTTGGACTGGTTGGTCCTTGGTCGTGACATGAAATTCATGTTGTGACCTGGAGTAGACGGTTTGAGGTCGCGACTTAGCTTTGAGGTCGCAACCTGGGTTAGTTTTGAGAGTGTTGCAACCTGGATTTTGAAGTTGCGACAGGTTAGAAGCCTTGAGGAGCAGCTTGAGGTCGCGACCAGAAATGGGCGTCGCGACGGGTGGTACAGGTAGGACTTGGGCGGTTGACCGAAGGGGTCGTTGTGGGTTGGGACCTGTTTGGTCGTGACATCGATTTGGTCATGACTGGTTTGGTTGGGCGTGGTGTGACGGGGAAGTGGCGTCGCGACTTGGGTACGGATTCTGATGGAGTCTCAGGCTTGGCGACTGGGATTTTGGCGTCGCAGGAGGACACTGTGGATTTGGTGTCGCGACCTCGTTTTGAGGTCGCGACCTCGTTTGTTCTGATTGAGCGGAAACGGCGTAGCGACATGGATGTGAGGTCGCGACGTGGGATGACCTTTTGGAGTTGCGACCTGAAAATTTGAGATTGTGATTTGGCCAGTTGGATTTGAGGTCGCGACCCTATTTTGAAGTCGCGACCTGGTTTGTCGTTGTTGGGCTGGAAGGGAGGTGTGAACCCCATAGGAGGTTAGTGTATGACCTTAGGGTTGGCAATCCGGCACGGCTTGGTTGTCGGAAGATCGTGACTTGAATGGTCGACGTCCTGGGGGCTTGGTAGGAAAGCGAGTCGCGACCCAGCTTTGAGGTCTCGGCTGGGTCGACTGTTTGAGTCGCTGACACGGATTGGAGGTCGCGGCACGGCCTGAAATTTATTAGGCCATTTGGTGTCACGACCTGGACTTTGGGTCTCGGCAGGCGGCGCGGTATTGTATTTGGAATGGCCGGCGCATGCGCGAACTAACTGCTGTTATGCGGTAGCGCGCCCGCGACACAGGCGCTTCTTGGCGCGCGATGTGCGCGACATGGAGTTCCCCGGGTGTCGCGCGTATACCTGACGATTTTGACTTCGGTGCAGCATTTATAGTCAGCATTTGGATCACGTATTTATGGACCTTTGTTCGTAACACTTGTTCATAGGGATTAAAAAAAAAAGAGTACAAAAATTTTAAAAATTTCCTTGTGTATGATTTAATATATGGAATGTCTATATTGCAGTTACTATAAATGCATTGACGTGGTATGTGAAAAAACAAAAAAAATTCGGTATGTGAATAGTGTCTCGGGGCTGTATTTACACCCTTGAGATACGTCATTAATGTTGCATGTTTTCAGTTATACATTAATTTTGTGTTTCAAATTGCACGGAAGGACACCTCACAGTGATGTATATGGGAATTATGATTGTGCGGTTGTTGCGCGGGATTATATGCATGGTGTAATGCGTATAGGAAAAGGGTGTGAATGCTAAGGTTAGGAACTATGACCTTAGGAGTTTGGATAATGAAATGAGCAGAAAGCTTGGGAATTTTATTGGAAATAAATGAATCGAGTGGTTGGAAGTTAGCACCACTTAGGAAATGAACGGGTCAGTTCATGGTTGTCAAGTCTATAAGTAATTGGCATGTGCATTGCTATTAGACTGAAATGGAAATTAAATGAATCTTGTTGCCATTTGACATATGTAGATGGCTAGTCGAGGGAGAGGACGAAGAGGTCGTCCAAGAGGTACTGGTCAGGCCCCATCGGCTTTTGACGAGCAGGCCCTTACTGAGGTCGTAAGGATTGCAGTTGTCGCTATTGCACAAGCTTGTGGAGTGGTGAACTAGGGCAGGTCAAACGACCTCTAGCGTGTGGAAGCACGTCGACCTCCAATGGTTAGAGGAGGAGTGGACTCTAGGGTCAAGGCATTTGCTGCCAGCGAGGGAGAAGGGTAGATGTTATCACGAGGCATCCGAGGATATGGGTGCGGCCTTTAAGAAGGAAGGAGATCCATCTTCTTCCACTTAGAAAAGTAGAAGACTTGTTTCGCAAGGATATCGAGACGAGGGCCGAGTCATCGGGACCAAGGCAGGATCAGTTAATGATGAGGCGAGATGATGTGTTATTTATCTTGAAACTGACTTGGGCCTTCGACCCAGGGATTGCCCCAGAGACAAGGATCCCAGGTTTTGGGGCCGGCACGGTGCGATCGGTGATGGGACGGAGGGACACCAGTTTATTCCTCCACCCCCTGGTATGGGTCAGGGGAACTAGTATGTCGATTCTGGTCTTTGCACGGCACCTAGTGCTTTCTTGAGCCCCGGGTCACATAGACGGGGCCGGGCGTAGGTCGGGGTAGACCACGAGTTGCAGTGGGATAAGGTCGGTGGGCGGAATGACGTGTTACCATTCTCTTGCGACACAGGCATATGAGGCCAGGTGTTCTAGAGCCCGAGAGGCCTCATAGTGTGATGAGCGGTGAATTAGCGGATATACGGGAGTGCGTTTCTACTCTTGCACTTGTTGACTAGAGTAGCGTTTAAATTGGATGCATGCATCTTATGTGACGGATTTAGGCTTAGAGGTTGAGGCCTTTAGAGAAGCTAGCGTGGATGTTCCTCCCTAGGATGTAGGGTGAGAGTTGACCTAATAGGTCGGGATTGTGAGTTAGAAATCTCCGAGATTCTGCTCATGGTGGACCCCCGGGATTGGGGTGTCACAGTATGGCATAATTACATTATACATGCACAAAAACATCGCATAACATGGGTGTGAGTGCATAGTTGAGATCGACACTGTGTTAGGTGTTCGATGGTGTGTCATGAGTACACGGTTATGGATCAACACTGCGTATGGTGTTGATTAGTGGGCTCGGTTAATAGGACAACGTCCAAATGAGTCGTACGTGTTAAGGAAATGGAAATGGCTCATTGCATTTCATATGCACTAGGGCACCACCAGAGCGATAAGTGAGTGCATGATGCGTTTCTTGAGAGAATTGTTTACGAGGTTGACCAACAATGACATCGAATTAATGTCCTTTACAACATCCCGGAGGGTTGTCCATATAATATCGATCGTCGGAGTGCACTTGGTGTTATACATCGGAGGGTTATTGCAGTAGATTATCGAAGTCGTCCACTATTTATATCGGGTTGTCAGGTTAAAAACAAATACCTTTGTTTGGAAATGGTTTTCATTCATGGCAAAATGCATGTTTGAGGGAGTCAGTGAGAACTCGAGGCGTATGGGTGTAAGAGACCCGCGATATCATAGTTTTGTATGGGTGTAAGAGATCTGTGGTATCATCCGAAAAGTTATGTTGCCCAAGGAAGACACACGGTCATGTTTATCACATAGACTTCGGGTTGAGTGATAGGAGTCGGGAGAGACTCGAGATGGAAACACAGTCGTGGTTATCACGCAGACTTAGAGTTGAGTGATAGGAGTCGGGAGAGACTCGAGATGAAACACGATTATTGTTTATCACGTAGACTTAGAGTTGAGTGATAGAGTCGGAATTGACACAGTTTGGATACCCATTGGAAATTGCATTGGGCGTTGGTGAGCCGGCAAGGGCTCGGTATATGGATGTCATTCATGACATGGATTAGGTTGACGGTCCATAGGATTGTCAATGATTGTGACCTTGGGAAGGTCAACGTTACACACCAAGCAGGGTTTGTGTAGGGTTACATATGCATGTGATAGGATGCGTATGTGTGTAGAATTTCGAGACGAAATTCTTTTAAGGGGGGGAGAATGTGAAACCCCGAAAAATCTAATTTTCTAAAAAAGGGTAAAAATTGATTTGATTAATCCCGGAATTTTTAGATCTCGGATGACGAAAGCGGACTTCCGCGGGTTAGGTGGTCTGTAAATCTAGGCTACCATGTCGAATTTGTCAATTCAAGGCGGTCGAATTTCGTTTTTCGAAGCACATAGAGGAGTGCGGGACATGATTAGTGCTAAAAAAGTGCTATTTTGAACCCTGTTTAATTAAGGTTTTGAGCACTTTTTGTGTACTAATCGGCGTAATTAACCCAATTTGCACATTAAGGTCTACTATTCTACTGGTCGTATTTTGTGGCTAATTTTGTAATTTTTACAAGCTATTTATGCAGTTGTTGAGTCGATCAAGCACGAAGAATTCGAGTCAAACTCGGCATTGCGGTCGAGGAGACGAAGGAAGAAGAGCATAAAATGCAACAAAATGGAGCACTACAGGAATTTTTGTAGGGTGGCGAAATTGCTCACACCGCCATTGTTCATCTGCCTCAACATTTCACTTCCCACACCTTTGTTCTAGCGCCCGTTTACTGCCACGGCTCTTTTGTTATTTTTTGTTGGCTTCCCAAATTACCCCTTTTTGTAATAGTGATAGTTCATTTAATTTGGTAATTTTGCTTGTCTTTGGCTATTTAAGCCATTTGTAAACACTGTGAACGAGACTTTTTGGGGGAGGAAATAAACTTTCAGCGGGAGGGCCTCCAGTTTTCTCATTTTTCTTCTTTCTCTCCCTTCTCTCTCATTTTCTCGGCACTTTCTGGGTAGCCAAACACCCTCCGAGGATGACAACTCGGAGGGTGGTAAACTAAAACCCTTTCCTTGGGTGGAAGGCCAGCCCCAGGCGGGGATTGGCGAGAGGCAAGGCGAGGGTTTTTCTATGTTTTAACGGAGGTATTTTCTACCATTTATGGTTTCAGTCAAACATAGGCTTTAATCCCTTTGTTTGCTTTGAATGATTAGTATTTGATAAGCTTTTGGGTTCATTAGATGCTTATTGGTAGATCCATTGACATCCGTTAATTATCATCTATGGGTTATTGAAAGGCGATTCAAGGATATTTTTATTTTCTCCAAATTTTAGGTTTGATCCCTTCGGTTCACTGTAAATAGCCAATACTTGGTAAGCTTTTAGGGTTCATTGTATACTTATTGTTAGATACAATGACATTCATTAGTTATCATTTATTAGTTGTTGGACTGTGAATCAAGGTGATGTTATTCAGCATGTCAAGAGACCATCGATGGAGGCAAATGCCAAATTTTCAAAAATAATTATTTAGGGTCAGCTTTTACAGTTAAATGAAGAACCGGTTTGGGAGATGACTATAGGTCATCCTCCCCAACGCGAGGAAAGGACCTGGAGAACCTCAGTTGCCCCAGGGACCCAGGCTGATGACCTAACCTTTGCCAGAAATTCCCTTTTACAATTTTCTTTACTTATTTTATTTTAATGCACAAACATCGGCTCCTGTTTTTAAAACAACCTTAAAATCAAATTGAATTCACCATTTGGCCTTCCTTGTAAATCATTTGTGCGAAGAAAACCCGTCCATGTGTTCGACCACAAGAGCCCTTTATATTGCAATAGGCTTTCTTCTGGCCGATGGAGGAGTTTAGGTTATAAATTTTGTTGATTCCGGATCATCCTACTGTGGCACGAATCAGGACACTTGGCAACTTGTGAAGTGGCAAGGGTGACCACGTGGTGTCAAATTTGTGGTAGCGGAGTCGACGTGTGAGGTACAGTGTGAATACTTAATTGGACACTTGGCATCATGCCGTGGGGAAATCTCAAAGTGGTTGGATAAGAGGATAAGGTGTAATCATCTCAACCAATAGAAAATTGACATGTGGCATTGAGAGGACTTTTCTCTTGTCCTAATCTAGACCAATCTGGTTTGGGAGGGAAAGGGAGAGAGGGAGAGCAAGCGAGAAGAGAGAAAATAGTGGAATTTTAAGAAAGCTCTGCCTTCTCACAGGATTCCCACGTCAATCCCGGTTTCTTGAACTCCGTGAGGCAAGAAGCAAAGTTGCTTTCCCACGGCGAGGACTACAGCGTGGGTCTGGTTTTCAGGGGGGGGTTTGACAAACTCGGAAAGGTAGGGGTTTTCTCTTACTTGTTTACTTTTTTGTTCAAGGCCGTGTAATGGATGGGATTTGTTGAGGCACGGATGGTAGGTGGTTTGATTCCCAGATTTGGGTAAGTGAATAAATCCACTAGGTGGTTTAGACGGAGTCACGGACATTTGCGTGATTTGTGTGATGTTGTGTTATTGCCATTAGTAAATGACATGTTGAGTGTGATTTTGTGGGTAGTTCCAAGATGAATTGTCGGATTGTATGTTAGCCCATGTGAGCTAATCTTATGTTATTGCTATGAATAATGACATGTGGATAATGTATGAATTTTGGTTAATATATGCGTAAGGTGATATATTAGCATGTGTTGAAATATTGGTGTACCATTGCATTGCACTTAGGTAGGGGAAGTAACCCAAGTAGGGAAATTCCACTCTTGGGCATTACTCACCTGTCGAGGCTATATTTATTTAGTCTCTTGAAGGTGCAATAGGATGGGACGCATGTGAGACCTTAGAGGCGAAGAAATGGCCGTGTGTGGCCTTATTGAGTATTTTTGTAAAAATCTGGGCAAAAGACCCAATTTTGGATAAATTGTAATCAAAACAAATTATGGTCGTCATTTTTGTATAAATCTACATTTTATGAGGGCATGATGTGAAGCCCCAGTGGCCATTTTACTTATGTGTGTGTTTCGCGACGTGAGACGCGTAGAATTACGCGGGTTGTGGTGGTCGACGAGACTGGCTCGATTTAGGCGTCACATATATACTCCTTTACCTGTTCCCCATGAACCTTGGAAGAATGTTAGTATGAACTTTGTTCTTGGATTATCGGGCCCCATAGAGACATAGTTTCTATTTTGGTTGTTGTTAATGATTTTCTAAGATGACACATTTTTGACCAGTGTAACAAAACGATGATCTCTTCCACGTATTGCTAAATTATTTTTTAGAGAAGTTGTTAAATTACATGGTTTGCCTTCCACCAATGTATATGATAGGGATGTGAAATTTGTCAGTTATTTTTGGAAAACTCTTTGGAATTTGTTTGACACTACTTTGAAATTTTCTTGCTTTTCGTATCAAATTGATGAGTGGCCAGGGTTGTGTCGTGGTTGCAAGTGTTATATTTGGTGTTTGATTCAGGGTAAAACAAGGCGTTTGAGATTTAATTTTGTCAACTGGCCCAGGTTTTAACTATACTTGATTACGATTATCATTTCAGGCTGGTAAAGTCGTTTTAATTGTTGATGACTCTTTCACCTACAGGCCATCGATCTTGTTCTTTCTGCCTCATATGCGTGTTTAAACCTGCAAAAAACTTTGCAAAACGCATCCATGACTTACATGCTAAGATTAAGCAAAAGATTTCTTTAAGTAATGAAGAGTATAGACTGGTTGTTGATGTGTATCGTAGATATAAAGAATTTAATGTTGGTGAATATGTCGTGGATTACTTGTCGTCACGAAAGAATTGAAAAACATTTTCAAAAAAACTTTATCTGAGAGCCATAGGCCTTAATTCTATTATTAAGTGGCGGGATATAATCGTATCTTATTGATTTGCCCAATGACATGGATATTATTTTTATTTTGATATAGGACTTGCTACGCTAAGGCGGCTTTTAAGTCTTACACTTTTTGTCTTCTGGTGTGTGCGTAGGTGAAACTGGCAAAGATACAAGTTGTGCGCCGTTACCGAGTATTATAAAGAGATGGTGGATATTATCTATGAGGTTGAGTTTGGCCAGAGCACAGAGATGGTGGTTTCGTCGCTTCCTTGGCAAAATGACTTGCAGTCGTCTCGATTTTGATCTTCTTGGTCTGAGAGGATGATTTTCGTCATTTGAATCATTCGTTATTGGATTCTTTACGTTTTTCTCTCGGCTCTTGGTGAGTTCTTACTGACTGAAGGAATGATGGGAGGCGTGGGTAGTACGTATCTTGAGCCCCAGATGAGATAGAGCTGAGTGGTAGTGATTTTTATTATTGATTGTTTATTTAATCGTATTTTGGGGTTTATCAGTTAGGATTTTGGGATTAAGATTTTATCTCGATACTATAAATAGTAGCGCTATGTTATTATTTTTAGGAATAGGATATAATATTGAAAAACTTGAAAACTTCATTCTATTTATTTTATTCGTTTTCTTTTTAATTTTATTATTCTTTGTAATTGAACTATATCGATAAGTCTCACGTACCATGTGGGCCTTATGATAATTAATGATCGTTTGCAGCTGTTGATAATTTTAACTATTTGAGCTACGACATAGACTAATTTGAGCTACAAAAATAAATTGTAAAAACTTCTTTAAATCGAAAAAGAGTTTAAGGTGTAAATGAAATATCGAATACAATATTAAATTTTTTTTTTACACATTTTCCCTGTAAAATGCAACCATCTCACCTAAAATGCAATAGTAATAAAACTCAAAAAGGATTTTAATACTAATTTTTCCTACAAAATATTTCATACCTCAGTTTTTTATATACCCGAGGCAATTAGTTAATCAGATTCTGGTCAACGAAGATAAACCCAAGCTTCAAATGGTGTTCTCCATTGACGTGCTGAGAAATCCACGAAAAGGCAAAGAAACTTCGAATTTTCAATCTTTATGCTGAAAATTCGCATTTTCAGCTGAGCTGAGCGTTGTTCTTGAATCTCGATTCCCTTCTCGTTTCCGACATATTCTAGGGTTTGGAATCAGAGATTCATGGCTTTGGAAATTGTCGTCCTGGACAAGGTCATCGGACAACTGGTAAAACCCCTCGTTGATAGAGGAAAAAAGGCGGCTACTTTCAGCGACAACTTACAGAGAGTGAAATCGATTATCAAAATCATGGGCATGATCGTCGATCGGATCAAGAATTCGGGCGGAGAGTTGGATCGTCGGGAGGGAATCCAGTTAATCCAACTGTTCGATGAAGGGGAAAAGCTGGTTCAGAAATGCTCGAAGGTGCGTTGGTGGACGGCGAAGCGGTTGAAATACGCCAACAAGCTGACCGCCTTCTGCGAGTCTCTTCTTCTCTTTTTCCAGTTCTGTATCCCTCTGCAACAGAATTCGAGCTGCTTGGAGATTTGTGAGCTTCTGCAATCGCAGTTCAGATCTGCAAGTTTTTGGAATGGAAGCTTGAATCTTTGCAGTTCCCCTGATCCGCCTGATTTCACGGTGGGTTTGGATTTGCCTCTGAAAGAAGTGAAAAAGCGGATGTGGAAAGATAATGTATCGAAGATTGTGGTATCGGCTCCGGGAGGATGTGGGAAGACCACGCTGGTTCGAATGCTTTGTCAGGACCCGGATGTTAAAGGTATCTCTGTTCTGTACCTACTAGTAGGGGAATACTCGAATCGTACTTGGAGTTGATCGAGTCAAGCTAGTCCAGTTTTAATCACAGTACTCGATTTGAGCTGCTGGTCGCGAGCTTAATCAAGTCTATTTTGAGTTGAGCTCGAGTGAATTTCGATTCGGGTTTAAATATAATTATTTATTAATTTTTTAATTTATTCTAGCTTCTCAAAGTTTAAGTAGCTCGACTATTTTTCAAGTCGAATTTCGAATTTCTAAAAACTTGAATAGTAAGAATGCTCGAAGTCGACTCAGAGTTAATTGATTTCTGAGTCAAGTTTCGAACATCTGAAGAAAAACTCAAACCAGTTTGAGCTCGGAGTTTTTTCTTCATCTGAGTTCTAGTAACTCGACCATTTTTCAAGTTGAATTTCAAATCTCGAATTTCTAAAAGCTTGACTCGTAAGAATTATGGAAGTCGACTCGGAGTTAACCGAGTCGAGGTCGAGTGTTGAGTAGCTTGACTTTTTTTTTTCGAGTCGAGTTTCGAATATCCAAAGAAAAACTCAATCGAGTTCGAGCTCGGAGTTTTTTAATTGAGTGGAGTTCGAGCTTGATTCTGTATCGACTTGGCTCATTTACGCCCCTAATTCCTAGTTTAGGGAAGTATCCTGAATCCTGATACAGTAGGGAGTTGAAAAGGCACCATGGATCCCGCATCTTCATTCTGATTATTGTCTAATTGTTTCTACCAAGTCTTCATTACTCTTGTAGGTTTTAAATTAGCCTTTTTTTCTTCAAAATTTTATGTTATGGTGTATCAATTTAATTCTATTTAAAAAAAGAGTTTATAAAGAATGGAAAATGAACAGTAGGTTAGCTCATGTAAAAAATATTCCTTAATAGGTGATGCACATGTGGAAGGCAAGTTTTCCCCTAAAATGCCCATTTTGTTAGGTGATTGAAAACCAAAAAAAAAAAACCATTTTGAAACCTAAGTCCTTAATGAAATTGGCACCGGAATCGACCCATTGGGGGGTCGATTCTGACCAATTAGCTGTTGTCTTCACTCACTTTCGGGTTCAACTTTTTTTAGGAACTGGCGCCGTTTAGTTAGCGAAAATTTTATTCTATCCGAAGTCGAGAATATGAAATTTTCAGTAGCCATTCTAATCTTTGAATTTTCATTTTGAGAAAATACGTTTCGTACTTAATTTGGTTAATACGTTTTCATTTCAAGCGTTGGTTAGAATTTAGTTGAATTTAATTCGAAAACAAGGAAAACAACTTTTACTGTTTTCTTATTCATATATAAAATGTTGAAAATAGTAAATTCATTTTCTTTGTTTTCAAAATTTGTTTTTCGTCTTATTCTCGTAATATGTTTTCCTTGTTTTTGAAAAATTTGAATAAACGAGAAAATTTACTGCATAACTAGCAGTACTAGGTTTTGTTTTTTAAGCCTTTAAATTCTGCAAGTTTAAAATGAAGTAGAGTTGTTTTGGAAATTTAGGGTTCAAAATCTTTTTTTTTTTTTTTTGGTTTTCAATCACTTGACAAAAGGGACATTTTAGGGAGAAAATTTGTCTCCCACATGTGCATCACTTGTTAGGTAATATTTTTTAAATAAGTTTACCAGTCATTGATTTCCCATTCTTTATAAACTCTTTTTTAAATAGAATGAAATTGATAAACTATAGCATAATTGTCCCTTTTTTCTTTCTTCCTTTCTTTTATCCTCCTGTTGGAACCCGGAAAGTACTATATGTTTATTTAAAGGTATCTTCTGTTTGGTTGCTGTTTTTTATTCGTTATTTTAAAATTTTATGTTAGTTAATTATTTTTATTTTCACATAAATGCATATAAAAATTTTTGGAAATCAAAAGTTCATAATAAAAAATGATTTTCTTTACATATTGTGAAAATGATGACAAAAAAAAAAAAAACCCAAAAAAAAAGATTTTCTTGCTATATATATATATATATATACTACTTATATATATATATATATATATATATATATATATATATATATATATATATATATAACCCCAGTGGTGGATGATGAGTTTATCTCTATTATATATCTAACTTTCTTATGTTTTTAGGGTTTTATTTTTGGAAGGCAAGATCACAATTGAGACATTTTTTTGATAGCTTAACCATTGTAATCCTTTTCTTTAACCAGTGAATTGTTAAGTGTTGGTGCACTTCCTAAGTATAGGGATTACATTGATCGTTGGACGGTGTAAACATTTCGGCTCCGTTTGGAACCTGAAAAGTACTAAAGAAAGAAAATAGTGAGAAAGATAAAAGGAGAAAAAGAAGTGGAAGGAAAATAAAATATAAGTTTAAACTTAATAAATTAATTCTATATGTTTTATTCAAACTCATTTCATTTGTTTATCTTTATTATATAAGAACTAAGAAATTTAAAAATATGTAAGATTTTGAAAAAAATTTATTATATTTGATTTTCTTTTATATTTTCCACTATGGAATCAAACATGAGAAAATAATTTTCCTCCGTATTTTTTTTCCTTTCTTTAATACTTTCCGGGTTCCAAACGGCTCCTGTTCTATATTTTCACCCCATTTCTTCGCAGCATGCATGGTTTTGGTTAACACATGTAATGTTAAAATTTCATATTTTTTTCTTAATTTTCTTCTTACAAGTGTGGGTTTTGGTTAACACTTCCATGTTTGAACAGAAAATTTTGAGGACAACATCTTTTATGTCATTTGTATCTAGGTGCACAACACAGAAACTCATAGTAGAAGAATCTACTTGAACATAACAGGTCTTCGAGTGCCTAAATTTCCAACTTGAAGATCTGATTAATTAATTTTAATATATGTAAAAAATTTGAATTATATTGATTTTCTTTTATATTTTCACTATGGGCAAGCAGCTGAGAAAATCATTTTCTCGGCTTATTTTTTTCGCTTTTCCTTATCTTTTCAAGAGCTCAAGCGGCCTACCTTCTGTTTTTTCTTAATTTCCTTCTTATATGTATAGTTTTAGTTACTTAACATACTATTAGATATTATGCAGTCTTTTTCTTTATTGTCTACTATGTGTAGGTCCTATGAGTGTATATATATATAAGTCCAATATGTAATGTAGGCTAGATTTCTTTTCCGTGAAATAATAAAATTAGGGATTCTCTCTCTTTTCTCTCTTAACATGGTATCAGAGCCAAAAGGGAAAACCTAATATACTTTTTCAGTGATCGTGTTTCATTACGATCTTTCTTCTCATGACTATAGGATCTATCCTATCATGGCAATGCCAGTCTCCGGTGACTTCCATTTGCTCTTCTCAGGCGAGAAATCCTGATTAGGGCGCACAGGCGATCTTTACTCCGTGCTTAACAGAGTGATCAACGGCACCTCACCCAGCGTCTGCGCCTCCAACTTCTCAGGCGACTTGAGTCACGTTCGGCGTGGGTGCTCGTGTGGGCGCGTGAGTCCTTTTCCGGTGATGGGACTCCACAGCCAGGGTCGTTCGGCGCCGTCTTCACGCTCAGCCCTGCGCCGATCCACCCCAGAGCCCTCCTTATCCACCTTTGCCCATTTTGCCTCTCAATAACCCTCGGGTCAGTCATCTTCTCGGTTTGGGTCCTTTTTTCTTCATCTCAGTTCCAGCCGTGATTTCAAGTTCAACGGCCCAGTGATTTCAAGCTCCACGGTAGTGGTCGCCCTCTTATTAGGGCTCTTCAATCGAACGTATTTAATCTCCCGATTAATTGGATATGGCACTAAAAATCCTATTTTATACATTATCTCACGGATCTCCTACTATCACATCGAGAAAAATTGATTGGTAGTGAGAGAGAATTATCTTACGGTCGACACACGTGGAACTACGGTTCATGGGACAAGGTTATAGGATCATCTTATTATCTTAGGAGGGATGCCTATAAATGTTGACAAGGTGCAGCGGAAGAAAATAGATGCACAACTATGTAGCGTATTATAGGCGGTCGGTTGATCAATTTTGCTTCATCTTCGAGCTTACAGACATGTTCCTAAGTTTTGGAATGGCGAAAGTTCTATACCACGAATGATATCCGACACCTTTATAAGGTGGCTTTTCTTGTGTTAATCTCCGATGACGGGACATGGATTTATCTAAAAATATTGGCGGATTACCTCTTAAGGAGGAGTTCGACAACGATGCCTCTTCTTGTGCGCTTGTTGAGGGCTGTTAGCCTTGAGGTTGACAAGTTCTTCATGAGGTCCCCTTACTCTCGGTGGCCTCCGTTTGGATCTTGGGCCTGAGATCGATCCTTGCTTTTTGGACTTTGCCCGATAGCTCATTTAGGTGCTTACGTGTTAGTTTACTTTGCAGCTAACGCCCCGGGGGAGGGACACCGGTGGTAAGTGGGGACAGTCTCATTCACCACCAATATAATAAGCTTGGCCACACTCGTGATCGTTGTTATCAATTGCATGGACGGCCTCCCCGCCTTGCCGGTAGCCCAGGTCTTCGATTACGATTCTTGCGCCCTAGACTCGAGCTCCTCCACATCTTAGAATTATTCACCCAACGTCAGTGTGTGATACCTATCTTCACTATCAAGCGACCCAGATCGGCTCTGTTACATCTGGTACCCTCGAGCCAGTGTGCCTGCACTTTGCCTTACTCATATCTTCTCTTGGACCACTGGATTCTAGACTCTGGTGCTTCAGATCACATATTTGATAATAAAGATCTTTTCTCTTCTCTTACTACTACCCCTAGCACACCCTGCGTACCTTAGCTGTGGTTCTCGTGTGGCTAAAGATATTGGTTTTGCTCATCCTCTCCCTTCCTGCCTCTCACTTGTCCTTTATACTCCACAGAGTGTCCGCTTTAATCTTATTTCATCGATAAAATCACTTTCGTACTCTTAACTATTCCATTATTTTGATGAGTTCTGCGACCTTGCGGGGCGGATACGGGAAGACGATTGACATCGGACGTGAGTCTCAAGGCCTCTATCACCTCACCTCGCAATCATCTCCTGCAGTTTGCGTTTTCACTAATGCTCCACTCCTCATCCACAGTTGTCTAGGCCACCCTAGTCTTTCTACTTTCCAGAAGATGGTCCCTCGTTTTTCCACTTTGTCGTCACTTGCGTGTGAGTCTGTCGGCAGGAAACATACTCGTGTCTCGTTCATGGCGTTTGAATATCAGGCGAAATCTCCTTTTGAACTTGTCCACATGATGTTTGGGGGTCCTTGTCGGATTTGCGTGCTGGGATTTCGATGTTTTGTCACTTTCATTGATGACTATTCTCGATTCACTTGGTTATTTTTAATGAAAAATCGAGCTGAGTTATATTCTATTTTCCAGAAATTTTATGCTAAAATTCTAACCTAGTTCAATAGTTCTATTCGTGTATTTACGTGGTGATAATGCCGGGAGTATTTTTCATATACTTTATTTCATTTATGTCCCAACATGGGATCCTTACATCCCGATGCTTGCGTCTTTCATGCCACCGACAAAATGGGAGTGGCCCCGAGCGTAAGAATCGTCATCTTAATGAGGCGCTCCATTACTCTCCTCCTCCATTATCATGTTCCTTTTCGTTTTTAGGGGGACGCTGTTCTTACAGCTTGTTATTTGATTAATCGTATGCCCTCATCTGTGTTACATGCTCAGATTCCTCATGCCCTTCTTTTCCTTGACCAACCTCTTTATTTCCTTCCTCCTCGTGTCTTTGGTTGTACTTGCTTTGTTCATATTCTCACTCCAGGACAAGACAAACACGCAGGCCAGTATTACATCTTCCTAAGGACTGCTCAGGCTTGGAAGGGTTATCGTTGTTATTCCCCTCAGACTCATCTATACTTTCTCTCAGCGGATGTCACCTTCTTGAGGGACTCCCCTTCTTCTCCTCCCTCGAGTCTCTTCCGAGATTCTTGAAGTCTTACCCGCTTCCCCATCATCTCCTCGCCTATTTTTGATGATGTCTCTTCTCGTCCCCTTCAGGTTTATCATCGCTGTCACCGTGCCGTTGTTCCTCTCCTTTCTGCTGAGGCCCCTGCTGACTCCCTTCCTCTCCATTCAGCTTCTCCTACCCCGGCTCTGACTCTTGCTGATAACTTGCCCATTGCTCTTCGGAAAGGTAATCGCTGTACTAGCAATCCTCATCCTATTTACAATTTTTTGAGTTACCATCGATTATCTTCACCACTACTACGCGCTGTTTCACTCTTCCTCGTTTCTCTTCCCCCAGAACACCCGATGAAATGACTTTGTCCGGAATTTGTGACGATTGATGGTAGATGAAATGGGCTGCTGCACTCGATTGACACTTAGGATCTTGTTGTTTTGCCATTTTGGTAAGTTTCAATTGGTTGTCGTTGAATACTACCTGATTAAGGTTGGATTCGATGGTCATGTTGATCAGCCTTAAGGCGCTTAGTTATTAAAGGATATCTTTCGGGTTTATAGTTGCGATTATGGTGACACCTTCTCCCCGGATTGCGAATTATACGTCGTGCTGCTTCTCTCCATAGGTACGCTATGTGTTCTGGCGCTTTCGGTTGATATTAAAAATACTTTAACCCAACAGTGAAGTCTTCTTGAGAAAGTTTATATGGAGCAACCTGAACTTTGTTGCTTTCGAGTCCCAGTTTTAGTGTGCGATTCTGGCAGCTCTTTATATGGCAAACAATCTCACACCGAGCATGGTTTAGCGGGTTTTAGTTGTTGTTCAAGTCGGCATGCTTCGCGATGCGTGAGACCATTCGATTTTATCATCATAACTCTTGGAACGATTATTGTATTTATACGGTTGTTTATGTGGATGACATTGTCATTCTGACGTGTCAGGATGGTATTAAAACTAAAGCAACATCTTTTCACCCTCTTTCAACTAAAGACTTGAGGGAAACTCCAAGTACTTTAGGAGTGAGATAGCTTTCAATCCGGTTAGTGTAGTCTCTCCCAGCAGTATGCTTTAGACATCTTGGAAGAAACCGGTATGTTAGACTGTAAACCGGTCGACACTCCTATGGATCCTAATGTCAAACTTGTACCAGGACAGGGGGAGTCTTTAGGAGACCCTGGGAGATATCGACGACTCGTAGGTAAATTGAACTATCTCACCATTACTCGACCAGATATTTCCTTTCCGGTAAGTGTTGTTAGTCAATTCCTACAGTCACCATGTGATAACCATTGGGATGTTGTAATCCGCATTCTTCGATATATCAAAAGTACACCAGGCCAAGGTGTGTTGTACGATAATAGAGGTCATACCCAGGTTATTGGTTACATGGATGCAGATTGGGCTGACTCGCACGGATAGGCGTTCCGCCCGAGTCGCGGCGAACACCATTGGTGGTAGCCCTAATATCTGGAAGAGTAGAAATGGCATGTAGTGGCTAGATCTGGCGTTGGCCAGAAGTGTCCGAGCTATGGCACATGCGTGCGAACTCGTATGGCTAAAGCGCTTCTCTTGAGAGTTGAGATTTGGAAAGGATGAGCGGATGAAGCTCATCACATGCCCGAACTTTGCTGCATATTGCGTCAATCAGTCTTCCATGAAAGGGTTGACATTGAAGTTGATTGCCACTTCATTAGAGAGAGAAGATCATTATCGGGATGTATGGCTACTAGTTTTGTCAATTCAAATGATCGACTAACAGACATGCTACGATCTCTCAGAGGATCACCTAGAATTAAATACATTTGTAACAAGCTTGGTGCATATGACATATATGCTCCGCGAGAGGAGTGTTAGATATTGTATAGTCTTTTCCTTTATTGTCTTCTTTATGTTATAGGTCTATGGTGTGTATATATATAAGTCCAATATGTAATGTAAAGGCTAGATTTCTTTTCCGTGAAATAATAAAATTAGGGATTCTCTCTCTTTTCTCTCTTAACATATACGTTGTTTCTCTCTATTATATAAGGAATAAGAAATTTTAAAATATGTGAAATTTTGAGGAATTTCAATTATATTTGATTTTATTTTATATTTTACATTATGGAACCAAACATGAGAAAATCATTTTCCTCGGCATTTTTTTTTCCTTTCCCTAATACTTTCCGGGTTCCAAACGGCTCACCTTCATGTTTTTCTTAATTTCCTTCTTGTATGCATGGTTTTGGTTAACACTTGTATGTTTGTTTGAACAGAAAAATTCAAGGACAACATCTTCTATGTCACTGTATCGAAGATGCACAACCTGAAACTCATAGTCGGGAATCTACTTAAACATAACCGTTTCCCAGTGCCTGAGTTTCTTACTGATGAAGATGCAATTAACCAGTTGGAACAACTGCTGAAGAACCGAGCCCAAATAGGTCCGATACTGTTGATCTTGGATGATGTGTGGGACGAACCTGAATTCCCTCTTCAGAAGTTCTCGTTTAAGATACTGGAATACAAGATTCTGGTTACATCGAGGTATAAATTTCCAAGCTTTGGCTCTACCTACAAGCTGAAATTGTTGAATGATGAAGATGCCATGAGGCTTTTCCGGTACTCTGCATTTCGGTCTGATGGGGATGTGGTTAGAGAAAGGTACGATAGAAGATCTCACCTCGTCAGATAGAGGTGATTTCTGTTCTCCATCTTTTGAGGTGTGTTTGGAATGTGAGAATCCCTTTTGAGGGGTAGAATGGGGATGTCATTTCCCTTTCAACCCGTTCCCATGTTTGGATTAAAATTAGGGGGTGTTTGGGACATTGGTATGGGGAATGAGAATCAAGAATCCCTTTTTCCGTTCTTATTTCTAATAGAATGGAATCAATAATTCGATTTCATTTATAGTGTTTAGAAATCTTATTTCCATTCCTCATGAACAAAAGTTAGAGATAAAATAGTAATTTTAAGTTTTTATGTTTTTTAAGGAGAAGGGTGAATAGTTGTCAAAAAAGGAGAAGGGTTGTAGTGTAATATTTCCATTCCACCTCCTCATTCCCATGATCCAACCACATAGTTATAGCTAGATTATTTGCTACTCGTCCAGAGAGATATATGAGAATATTTCCTACTAAAGGCGAAGATTATCGGAAATCATATAATACAATCTTGATATTAATTTTTTTCGGTTATAGTGTTGTAGTTAGGAATGAACATTATTTCGGTTTCGGTCAATCATTTTTTAGTATCTTTTTATTTTTCGGTTGGTTGACCCGAAACTCGCATTTAATATTTTGCAAACCCACTAGCGAGAATGAGGCCAGGCAAAATTCCTACAAAACAAAAACCAAAACCAAACCGATCGATTTGGTTAACCTATTTTTCGGTTTGGTTTCTTAGGTTTTTTTTAATGTTTAAAAAACCAGTCCAACCGTTAACTTTTTTTTTTTTAACTTGATCAGGCCGACGAGTTGAATAGGTCAAATTCATTTATAATTATTTTATTTTGAATAATATATTAATTATCTATTTATGACGGAGTCACCCGGTTCAACCACGGCTTAGAATGGATAACTTTTAGGTTCAATGTGGTGGTCTTTAAAAGCGTAGTTTTTCACCCCTGCCATTTATTCTGTTTTGAATTGAACTTACTGATTGTTAAGAGGTGTGGGGGTTCTCCTGGCTCTCCAAGTCGTTGGCGAATCACTGCATGAGCAACCTATAGTGCGGAAAGAGGCGATGGAATTGTCGAAGGTCAATCCATTTTCGATTACGAAGCGTGTGCCAGTTCCTCCAATAAGCTTAGCTTCCTTAGATGATGAACAAGAAGGAATGCTTTATGGATCTTGGCTTATTCCCCAGGAAGACAAAAATACCGTCATTGCTCTTATCGATATAGCCGGCGGAATTATACAAGCTCGATAAAAATGGCGTGCGGGGCTATTTCAACCTTCATAAACTCTTTTCACAGAATCTGCTCAATCTGGTTGTCACAAGGTAAGGAGGTTTCTTATCTACCTTTTTTCTCATTTTGGTTTGCTATTCTCTGCAATTTTTACTATTGATATTCTCTGCAATTTTTACTATTGATATTCTCTGCATTTAAATCCCGAACAAAAAGTTTGTTTTCTAAATATAGCACCTGTTGATTTGTGATTCGAATTTGGTTTTGGGTTTATATCTGACCCCAAGACCAGCGATGCGACTTTTTGGAAAAGAAGAAGTTAAGAAAAAAATAGGGATATGTTGTGGTAGCAGAGGGGGCTGTCTGGCCAGTCCTTTATTTGTATGGACCTTTACCTTGGGTATGTTTGTCATATCAACATATTAGGTTTATTCTCTATTCCTTCAGTTTCTCATTCTCTCGGATTCGTAGTGAAACATCTTAGGGTTTTTCGTAAAATTTCCACTTAAATTTTGTGTTTTTCTTTGTTTTGTATTTCATTATTTCAATAGCAACTTTCATAAATTTCGTTTTTATATCCCCAATTTTCATTTTAATTTTAGTTCTAGTATTAGAATGACGTTGTTTCGTCGTGCCACATTGGACTAGGTAGAGAGGTTCGGAGTCTTGTTGGGATATAAAAAAAAAATTCATGAAAGTTGCTATATTTAAAAAGCAAATTTTTTGCTCAGGATTTAAAATGCATAAGTCATGAAAGTTTAGGATTTTAATACTAATTTTCCCTATTACATATATGATTCTACCGTATTTAGTGTTTTACAATAGTTGAAAGTTTATTGAGGTTCATGACACTCTATAACTCATTTGATGTTCTAATAGCTGATAGCTGAACTATCAATCAAAAGATTTAGGGTCTGATTGGAACCCAAAAAGTACTAGGGAAAGGAAAAAAATGCTAAAGAAAATGATTTTCTTATATTTGGTTTCACAGTGGAAATTATAAAAGAAAATAAAATATAATTGAAATCCCTCAAAATTTTGCATATTTTGAAATTTCTTAGTCCTTATATCAACTTTTCCTCTCTATTTTTTTCCTTAGTACTTTCGGGTTTCAAATGGAACGCCCGTCTCTTGTTTCTCAGGAAAGATGCACATGTCGGAGGCCGGTAAACGCTCACGACGATACCTTTGTATTACAACATAGGTAAGAGACTTAGCCATTCATCAGAGTAGCCAGAAACGTATGGAAGAAAGGAAAAGGAACTAATCCTGGACTTGACCGAAAACAAGCTCCCTGAGTGGTGGACTGAAGGAAAACAACCCTGCATCAAGGCTCGGCTTATGTCGATCTCCTCAGGTTTGCTCTCTCTCTCTCTCTCAGAATGCAACCCACTAATTTTGATGCTATTCTTTTTCCTCTGATAGTTATCGAGCCTGACCCAAAAGACTAGTCTGATTAGTGTGGTGGGAGCCCGGTCTCAACGGTAACAAATTATGGTTCTTCTGCTACCATCTAACAAGATGTCTTCAACAAAAAGTCCAAAATTAATCAAACCTTTGGATCTTATTTAGATTAATATGGCTTAGGGAGTTTGGGTCGGGTTCTCCTATTTGAGATTGGGTATCTATTGTTAGTGCTTTCATTGAGAGCCGGTGTGTAGCGGGAAAAGGCTACCTGGAAGGTGCCCCAAGAGAGGGTCCAACGGGAAAGCTATTCAAAGTGTGAGTCGTTTAAAGATGTCTGGTTTCTCTAGGGGTGGGTAATGATACGGTTCCACAAAAAATTGTGGAAGTGGTACTTAAACTTGAAATGTTCTCTCACTTATTAGGCTGGTCTGTTGAATTGCGTTCTTCAATTGGGCTTCGGTACCAATCACCATCATGATATTTTTATATGATGCTTTTGTAGACCAAATGTTTTCCTCAAACTGGTGCAACATGCAAGTGCCTGAAGTGGAGGCTCTGATTCTCAACTTTCAGACAACAGAAAACTACATTCTGAATTCATGAACCAAATGGGAAATTTGAAGGAGTCTTGCGTAACAAATTATGGTTCCTCTGCTGCTGAGCTTATTAATTTCTCGGTCATCGGTTCTTTATCCAACCTAAAGAGAATCCGATTCGGCGGGTTTTCGATACCACCATCCCTCTCTGTGACTCCATGGTGAGTTAAAATCTATAAAAATGTATCATGAATTATCTCTTGCAAGATCAATCAAGCTTACCAGTTCTTCCATCCAGATTCGAATATGTTTCCAGATCTTACGAGGAGATAAACTTATCGACTACAATGACCTGGTGAGGTTCCCTGACGGAGCTCTATGATTTACTTTCCAACAGAAGAAGCTCAGCATCTCGAACTGCCATAAGCTATCCGCGCTGCCAGAAGGGATCGGGAAGCTGGAAAATCTGGAACTCCTGAGGCTTCATACCTGCACAAAGTTACTGGGATTGCCGGACTCGATCAGAAACCTCCATAGATTGACTGTTCTTGATATAACCGGTTGTTTTCGGGTGGAGAAACTGCCGAAACATATAGATGAGTTATGTAGCTTGAGGAAGCTGTACATGAGAAAATGCAGAGGTTTGAGTGAGCTTCCAGCATGTGTTACGATCATGAGAGTGAAGAAAGTAGTGTGATACAGAGACCGAGCTCAGCTATGGGAACATCCATTCTTGAATTTGAAGAGATATCTACATACCTGGATTATTGATTTGAATTGGCTTGAATCCTAAAACATATTTTCTGTCTTCATGATACTGCAGAAATAACCTTTATGTGCCGTCATCTTGTTTCCGAGTGGTATAGTTCTGGGTAAACATGCATAAAAGGGCATAGGGAGGTCGAGTTCGGAGGTTTAGGTGATGGCGGTTTGCCATAAATTTAGTAAAATGTATTCAAAAAAACAAAAAAACCTTCATGCGCAATATTTTTGTTTTCTTTATAATTTGAGCTCCCTTTAAATGTATATATATATATATAGTAGATACTGTCTTGAGTACACATTTTTAAAAGCTTTGTAGAAACCAGAGATGATTTTGTTTGATCTTTTCTAGGACATGGTCATTTCCAAGGATTGAACACAACTTTTTAAGAATTTTTTTTTTTTTTTTTGGTTTTTCAAAATAAAATTTCCTAGCCAGTCACCAACCATATTCTCTCTTTATGATAATGTTGAAATACCCTTGGTGTGTAATTTTGTATTCTTGATAATTTGGGCTCCCTTTATATATATATATATATATGTTTTCTCTCCTAGTAGTACTTAAGTGCTTTAGAGTATTTGGTCATCCTGTAGTTGTAAGATAACAATATCTAAGATGATATATCTAATGTTTTAAAATTTAGAAAGGGTGATTGAATCGGAAAAGTTATCAGCTTACGGTTTAAGGATTGAAACAATGGTCAAATCATAGTCGAATCGGATTAAATCGAGACCAATTATCGGTCGGGTCCAATCAATCGGATCGATCAATTTGATTTGGTTTTGAAAACATTGGATATAACCATGGGAATACCCATAACCTAAAACGACTACCTATATTTCTACAAAAGCCATAAAAACCATAGTTAATATTTGAGCTAGGAATTCGGGCTAGCCCGACCGTAATGGACCATGAGCCATTAAGCGGATTTAGGACTAGTATTTAGTTGTAACCCGACCCTAGGTAGGTCGAATTTTATTTGGGTTAAAATGGCAAAAATATTAAAATTAATTTAATTTATAAATTTTTAAATATTTTATAAAATAAAATTTTGTTTAAAATACTTATAATTTGTTTTTATGTTGGTAAAAACTATTTAATAAAACATATTAATTCTTTTAATATTATCTTATTTTAATTGTTTCATGTAGTATGATTTTATTTTATTAAATAAATTAAATGCTATATTAACTATTATTTCATATTATTTTTATATTTTCAATAATCAAAAGAAGCATGTATTTTTATAATTATTAAAATAAATAAATAACAAATATAAAAGCTTGATAGTATAAAAATATCATATAACAGTTTGAAATGTTAATGAAAATTATTTTTATAATAATTAAAAAAAAGCAATATAATTTTTAAAAATTATTATTTGATTTTATACAAAAACAAAACAAAATTTTATTTGATTTTTATCATATTTTTATATTTTAAATTTATATTTGAAGTTAATAATTTTAAAATATATAAAACAAATATCGAGGGTGAAGTGGGCCAAGTGGGCTGGCGACCCCAACACTGAATAGACGCAAGTAGTCGAGGCGGGGTTAATGGAAGCGATTTTATTCAGTCCTTAAATTAAAGATTTAAACTCTACTAAAATTATGGGTTGACCCATATTCTTAGCTCTAGTTAATATACACATTGTGAAGCCGAGAGCACAGGGTGTTGTGGCCGTCGACACAGAAATACTTGTGGATGTCGGGTAACCGGAGCACCATTCGAAAAATCGGGACGGGAGTCTCCTTTGTGCGGGAGGCTCTATCAGTCTGAAAACTGTCCCAACAATTAACAATGACCACACAGGGTCCACATGCGAGTAAAATAATGGCCACTTGGGCCCCTACATCAATACTCACAAAATGCATCAACTATATATTCCAACCAAATATATTACATGGTTCAAGAGTTTTTACATTACTCTTAATTCAACATATATTAAGATTTACAATTTTAATACATGTTATGCAAAATCAATACCCAACCTATCGGCTTTCTTCTAAAGAAGCAACGGCCTCTAGCGGCGTAGTCTCTATTCACCTCCTGTACTGAAATAGTGATCCCTCGACAAGGTGAGCAAAGCCCAATAGTGATAATTTCCTATGGGTTACTCACACTTTAAGTCGCATGTCATGACAAGCAATCCAGCGCTCAGTAATTACGTGAACTACTTTCGAATATCTATATGCCCAAACCCATGTCCAGAATCCTCCGACTCCCTCATGCCTCCTTAGAATCACGAGTAAAAAACAAAAGCTTTTATTCTCGAAAACTTGCTGCAGTGTCGGTAAAATATTGGACTACCCTCACGACAAATTCTTTGGATAAACGCTCACTAGCAGTCATGGTCCTCATCCGAAGTGATATATTGGATGACTCTCCAAAGCAATTCTTCGGAAAATCTTCCTTCGAAATTCCTTTCACAAATATTTTTTTTTTTGTTTCAATTTCATGTCATGCACTCACTCCTAATATTCTAGGGTGCCCCAGTGCATATGGAATGCATTATGCCAATCCCAAAACATTCATGCTAATATATTCACATGCATATATATTAACATAGTGGTAAATAATCATGTTATTAAATTCACATCAATAACACCCAGAGTGGCTCACATGAGCTAATTAGTAAACACAACGGGCTGTTTTGATACTTACAACACATTTACCAAAGAAATATCGTCACTATTTACGTGAACAGTGAAATCCTCGGGTTGACAACATTCCGCATTGTAGTGGGATTTTAAAGCTCGGTTCAAGGTTTTGAGGCAAATTCTACCACATTAAACGGCGCCGAATATCCGCAACCATAAACATGGCTATTAGCCAAAGAATATCACAAGTAGGAAAAGATCTCTACCTCTTGGAGTTTTCGGAACTCCACCAAATCGGTGTCTACGCGTAGCCCTCGCCTCGTAGATCGACTTTGCTTCTTGCTCCGTCGAGAACCGATGGTTCGAACGACCGGAAATCTAGAGAGAATGAGCTCTCTCTCTCTTTAGAAAATAAAATCCGACCCCACACCTCCTTTGCCCAGTTTATTGTCTCAAGAAGGAAGAAGATGAACTCTATTTAACTTTTGTCTCATTCTCATTAACATTTGCAAAAATTCCCATCTTGTCCCTTCATCTTGATTTTGACACTTGGCTTAATTTATTAATTCTCGATATCTCTCTAATCATTACGACATGTAATCATGGAGTACGTAGTAGTAAGGTGACTTTTAATCGCGTCACATGTCTCTCAAACGTTTCGGCACCCGAGCACCGTGTCACCAGCGTGAAATTAAACGGTCTCGGTCGACATAATATGATTGGTTCGAAGATTCATAGGTGAGAATCGTTTGGCTCGTCGAGATCTAGAAAAATTTTGGCTTTTTACCGAAATTACTATTTTGCCATTTTTCTAGAAAATTGGAATTTTCTCGGGTCTTAAATTCTCCCCTCCTTAAAAAGAATTTCGTCCCGAAATTCTGGACAATCACTACCATTCACATGCATATGCAACGTGCATGTAAACTAGTCATTTAAGTATTAACGATTAAACCACGTACCTTCATCCCCAAACAAGAAGGGATAGGTGGCCCGCATCGTGTCCTCGCGCTCCCACGTTGAATCCTCCATTCCACGGTGTTGCCATAACACCCTCACTAGCCTCAAGGTCTTAACGTCGCAAACTTTGATCCATTTATCCACAATGCACACGGTCCCTCCTCGAAGGTCCCATCGTGTCGGCTCAGTCTGCCATAATCCACTACATGAGTTGGATCTGGGGGTGTACCTCAGAGCATGGAACGCAGAAATACCTCGTGGACACGACATGGTAGGCGGTAAAGCCAACGATGCAGCTACGATTGCCTACCCTCTCGAGTATCTCGAAGGGGCCCGATAAACCTCGCGATGGCTTGCTTCTTGAACTTGACCACTCCTCTCTTAGGCATCACCTTGAAGACGCGCCTGATCTCTAACCTCGAAATCTTAGGGTCGACGTCGGCCACATACATAGCTCTTCCTCACCGGCTCACGAGTCGTGAGAAGGCGGCTCGTGCAAGCTCACCTTCTCGGAGGTGTCTCTAATCGAGATTAGGACCCGGTGATGGAGCTCTCTCACCTGATCCAACCTGCTCGAGTAATCTGCTGTGGCCTCCCATACAATGCCTCATAGTGCCATCTATATACTCGTCTGATAATGTTGTTGTAGGCGAATTCCACTAAGGGCAAATGCTCTTCCCAGCTACCCTTATGATCCAGGACGCATGCTTGCAGCATGTCCTCTAACACCTGTATAGTCCTCTCTGACTAACCATCCGTCTACGGGTGGAAAGCTGTACTCATGGTCAGCCGTGTGCCCATAGCCTTTTGGAAACTCTTCCAAAAGTGCACCATAAACCTCGGGTCCCTATCCAACACTATGGATACTGGTACTCCATGTAGCCGGACTACCTCTCGAATGTGTAAACGAGAATCTCTCGATGCAGAGGTCATCGCACGGCTAGAAAATGTGCAGAGACTCTTGGTGGTCCCTTATCACCATACAATATCCTGATTGCCGTAATAAAGTGGGTCTCAAAATCATCGTGACGTGCTCCCACTTCCACTTTCGGCCACCTAATGGTAGTAGCTTTCCTGGCGGCTTTTATTGCTTTCGGCCTTAACTGGCGACGCGTGAACATCAGTAAACAAAGTCCACTACGTGTCTCTTCATTCCATCCAGTATCGGCGAAGATCCTGGTACCGCCGTGCCACGGATGCCGCGGCAAGTGACGGTGAAACTCACACGAATCTCCTCTCTCAAATCGGTCGGCGAGACACCTGCGAATCCTCTATCACGAGACTACCATGCGTGGGCCGGTCAGCCACAGTCACTTGTACCTAATTGTACCCGGTCCCTGATGGACATTATCTTCGCGTCCTGCCCTTGGGACTCGATCACTCTGCTCAACAGAGAAGGTGTAGCTACTAAACTCCCTAAAGTACCACGAGGCTGCTTTCGGTATGGTGCTAAGCTACTGTAAAGTTCGCTTCGAATTAACCCTAGTTCGCGCAAGTATGCGTGTCGTGGAATAACGGTATAGGGTGAGTCAAAGGTACGTCACAAGGAGTTTGAATGCCACATACTTGAGTTACCTAATATTATCCTAGGCTTTATGGTTATTGTGTCACTACTCTAAATCAAACTAAAAATCTAACTAAAATTGGAAATGACTAACGACGGTTTCTCTCTCGGGGTGAAACAGGGTTTATGATTTTACTGACTACATTCCATAGTGAACCTTAAAGGATATTCGGCTATAATTTTATGCGAATGTTGATGGTAGGTTATCTCTTTTTCTATGCATCCCAGCCTCTCTCGAGCGTTGAGCACCTATCTCGAAGCGGGTTTTATTGCATCTCTGCCTCTAACCCGTAACTCTGAGATGATCTAACCTACAGTCCTTATTTACCACATACAAAACCATGATATCTCTATCCTATGGTTGATTGTATGATACCTTATTCAGTTCCCTAGAGTTTCTCGTCTTTCGACCTCAAAGCCCTAGCCTAATACATGTAAATAATGGCCAAATATCAACATGTAATCAAATTAGAAATAAGGTAACCAACAATTGCAAGAATTACGCTATATAATTGAAAGATTAAAGTTCATCCATGATGTGTAGTCAAAGGATTGCATCATAAACCTAGCTTAGAAGTTTAGAACATTATGAGATGAAGAAAATACAAATTAGAACTGAAATCATGAGGGGTAGAGTAAGAAAAAGCGGGATGAGATGCCGTGAATCCAGCTCTCAAGCCTTGCACTCCAATTGCCTTTTCTCCTTCTCTTCTCCTCTCCAAAAAGTCCTCTTATTATGTCTCACGAGGTCCTATTTATAGCCCCCACTCAAATCCCCTTGGATGGGCCTTGAAATAGACCAAAATAGGGCTCATATTCGTCGCCCACGCTGGTGCGTGGAAATCCCACGCTGGTGCGTGGGAAAGCACCAGAAAATCACTCCTCGGGCACGCTGGGGCGTAGGATCCACGCAGCGGCGTGGCAGACTGTGTTGTTTTATCTCTTCTTGTCTTTGAACGGCCATAACTCTCTCACCCGAACTCCGAATTGCACATTCTTGGACTCTCCGGAAAGATATTAAAGTCAGGAATCCATCCCATGCCAACAACAGCTCCACTCAGATGTCGGCTATAAATTTAAAATGCACTACAATAGAACTGGTTGGTTGCTGTGTGTTCTCTGGAGTCCTTCCTTGTTTTGCTCCGACTTCCCGGTGCGTATCTCCCTCATCAGTTCCACAGGTGGGATGATCTTTGGTCTTGTTGAAGCTCTGCTAGGGCCGGATACTGGATTCTAGGTATTTTGAGCCATTTGATTTCCCCATTAATACAGAAAAACTGAAAGGTCAAATCTGCTGTGCTCCATTTGCTGATTTTCCAATTTTTCGTTATGTCTTCGCTCCAAATTCGCACCGCCCCGCCAAATGGATCACCTAATCATAAATATGAACATTTAGAGCATTAGGGCACTTATTTGACATAAAAACATTACTAAAACCATATTAGGTTTATGTGAAGTATTTTATATCTTTCATGTGCTTTACGACTTAAATTCTTACTTTGTCCACAGAGAAATGGAAGGCTCTAAACAAAGCAAAAACTGAAAATAACATGTACTAACTAACAATGAGATAAGTGTGATAACAAGATGCTAAATGGAAGAGTCGCTATGAACACAATTTATCAATATGAGCACTTTCAACCAAAATTTAGGGTCCTTAAATTTTTAAATTTTCTAAAGAACATGACCAAGCAAAGCATGGTGAACAAAAGAAAGAATAACTTCGAGTTCTCAATGACCTTTCCCAGAGTCTATTACAGTGGCAGCTCGATCTCGAGTGTATAGCAAGGTCTTAGCATCTCAATCTAAGTTCAACTCACCTGTTCGGAAAGCTAACAAAGAAAGGATAGGAACCTTATACTTACTGACCCAGACTAAGCATCCCAAAGATTAATTAAGTGCACAAAATGAAAGAAAACCCGGTGCCAAAAGTTTTAGATGAGTGTTCCTGTCGCGGGGATCCATTGGTGACTCCCACCGGTTGGTTAGAACACCGAGCGTTCAATTCCGCTTCAAGAAGCACCACCCCGAACACTCAACCAAACTCAAAGGCCCTAGGTTGTGAGAAGAATTCATCTTATTCATGTAGCGGCGATGATCAATGACTCCACGCGGAGTTGGCTCGAAATTAGGCTTAGAAAGGCCCCTCGGACTTTGCCCGGGATTCTGATTGAATGATCCCACTTATTCTATTCACAAGCAACTTTTTTTTTTTTTTTTTTGACAATTTTCTTTTCTTTTGTTTTATGTTTTTCTTTTTTCTTTTTTTTTTTTTTTTATAATTGAAAGTGATTTGGGGCTCAATGGCAATCCTCTTTTGCAAAGGTGTCCCTATCACCTAGGTGGTTCGATCTTCCAAGGCTAGTTAGACTCGAGACAAAAGGGTTTTAGTGCAAGGTATACAAAGGAGACCAATAGTGTGTGTGTGATAGATTCCCTGAGAAATAGTTTCTTGAAGCACAAGGGAGGTGACTAAGCTTCAGTCACCTGCAAGTCATTTTTAATTACAGGATCATTGAAAAAAAAAAGGTTCCCATCCACTTTCTATTGCCTTTTTTTAAAAAAAAATTGTTTGTGTTCAAAATGACCTTCAACTAGCCAGCAAAGCATCAAACTCACTCATATGAAGCACAAAACAAATAAAAGAAAGAAAGAAAATCACATGAAAATAACAACCTAGCAACTAGCACGACTAACTAAGTAACATGCATGATAAACAAACAATTAAGCACTAACTAGGATAACATCCATACCCCCAAACTTAGGACATCAGTGTCCGCAATGATGTGTGGAAAAAAATATAAAAGTTAAAGCATAGGGTATGGAAACTCCCCTGGTAATCATGGTGAGGGATGAGGGGGGATCTGCCGTCAGGGCGGGACTTGAGGCTGAGGCACTATAGAAACATCTGGGTGCGGCCTAACTTTGGTGTAATGAAGCCGACTCCGTTACGGCGTTTGGGCCCTAATGTTGACCATAAATGATATCTTGCCTATAGGTGAGGTAATGTTTGGCCGGCGAAATGAGCATTGTGTAACCAAAATGCGGTCAAATTTCGGCTTTGTTCTAGATGCTCTTGGAGAATTCTGTGGAGTTGCTCATGCACATCACTAGGAGGTGCATTAGAAGGGCCCCAATATCACATATTCTTGGGAATGAAGGATTCAGTGGCGTCTCTCTACGTCGAACTCACTTGCGTCTGAGTCATAAGCACCTTCTGGAGTTGTTGGTTTTCTTTTTGCCCCTGATGTCGTCTCTACGCCCAATGAGGGCATGGGTTGTATCCTCTCTTCATTGGATCCCACAATTACCTTGTGTTGTAGACACAGTGCAGTAATCAACGTTGGGTGCCCAAAGGTTTTTGTGCATCGTGCACTGATGTTACTCAAAATGTCTTCTTCTATCATTTTTCCAACATCAAAGTGAATGTTCTTCACTATGGCGTATAAGCAAATAGCTTTAGCTTTTGTTACCTCAGAAATATTACAAGAGGAATGGAGGTATGTGTTATTAAAATATGCCATAGTTTTGCCATCCATGTCAACATAGAATTAGGGAACTTTACTACTTGATTGGAGGCATTAGTGTTTAAGTCCCTTACCATCGGTGAAAGGATATAATGGAATCATAATGCGGACTTCTTTGGAGAACATCGAAGAAATTTGGAGTTATCCACATCTTGTAGTCCAAAGAAAGTGTTAATGGCGTCTCTTTGAAACGAGACCCATTTACCTCTTACAAACTCCCTTCTATCCCTATGCTCGGGAAGGTTTGCGTAGAATTCCCTTACCATTGTGGTGACGCCTGGCTGGTTGGTGTGAAGCGAGGTGTCCCACCCTCCCACTTTAGTGCCACATTATGGTCACGAAGGAGGTCTTTGAATCCTCTTTCCAAGATGAAAGTTGTTCTGGTTTTCATGGCAGCATGAAAATTCGTAGCACATTGAAGTGTGACAAACTTGTCTTCAATTTCTTTTGGTGGAGACGATGTAGAATGACCACGGATACTAGAGGACTTTTGCTTTTTCTTTGGTGCCATAATCTGATGCAAGATCACTTCTCAATTAAGCCTCAAGTTGGAGTACTTCAATCCCCAAACAAACAAGCTTTCTAAATGAGCCTCAATTCATTGATGCATTTCATCAAACACTTGGTGGTCACTTGGTGTTGAGCTTGTTAAAATACACCACTAAGTTGAGTTATGTTTGCCCAAAATACAACCCATCAATTCTCCAATGTCTATAATCAACTTCAATACTCGATAACTTGAAGCTCTTACCCAAATGACTTGCAACTTTCGTCCTCCTTTTCTTCCATGGAAGTTTGGAAACAATGGTTGATGGAGGCACTTCAAGCTTGGTGAGGGTATGTTTAGAATGGTGAGTTTGGCATTTGGGAGTAATGCTAAAGTGAAAAAATTGCTCGGTGTATTGTGGTGAAAGCATGGATATTTGGAAGATGAGTGTGGGAATTTTTGGTACAAATAAGTTTTGGTGGGTTTGTGAGGAAGGGATAGCCTGCATCGGGATGGAGTAAGCCGAGATGAGACAAAAAAATTTTGTTGCTCTGTTTTATCTGGCGGCATGCTGGATCCGCGGCTGGTGCATAGACACGCCGCGGCCCCGGGGCATGGATTACGTAATTTGCTCCATTGCGAGAACGCGAATGCGCGTGCGTTTTAGTATTCTTTGCGTGGGTGGCGGCGTAGTCGGAAAAAATACCATGAATTGAAACATAAGCGCGGCTGGTGGAAATCCGGTCGTGGACCACGCGTCTTCAGCTGCGTGCAGGAGTGATTCTTCAATTCACGAACATGCGATATTGCGTGACTTTGGCGTGCGTGCGGATGAAGACGGTTCTGCTTGTGCACATCAGGTGGATCCCACGGCCAGTGCGTGGACAATGCATGCGTTGCTGCGTGCAGGCGGTTCTTGACTCGAGACCACGCTATTGCGTGGTTTTCTCATCACGATTGTGTGCGGGGATGGGGCGAATGGCGTGGTTAGCGGGAGCGTGGCCCCGGGGCTTCAAAAATGCGGTTCTTGGTTTTTTTGTTATCTCACGCGATTTGCATAAATTTATGCGCTATTGCATTGGCTACAGTCAACTCAGAACTTTAATTTCACACACACTGATACCGTAAACCACTGAGATGGAGTAGTTGGTATGAAATCTTCATCATTTTCATGACTTTGTAAAAATAGAGAAAGCAAAACCGAAATTTAGTCATAACATAAGACAAAACAATGAAAATGAAAGTTAATTTAAGAAATTAAGAAAATAGCCAAAATAATAAAAATAATAATAATGCAACAATAAAAATAAATAAATAAAATAATAAAGAAAAACTCCCTATGCTTAGGTTTGCCTCGAGCGCTTTATTTAACGTCATGACTCGACTTTCACGCATCTCCATGAGCTCTACTGCTCACAAGAGTGATCTTCCTTTTGGGTTTCCTTCATCTAATACTAATGCGAGGAGCGTTCGCTCTTGAATTCCCTTAATGCGGTTTCACCCTTTGCCCGTTTACCTTAAATGTGCCCTTGTCCGGGTGTGTGATTTCAATGGTACCATATGGGAACACTTGAGTTACAATGAATGGGCCGGACCATCGTGACTTTAGCTTTCCCGGGAATAGCCTAAGCCTTGAATTAAACAACAAAACCTGTTGGCCAGGTGTAAAGTGCTTCCTTACTATGTGCTTATCATGCCATGCCTTAGTTTTTGCCTTATAAATCCCCGCATTCTCATAAGCTTCATTTCGGAATTCATCTAGTTCACTTAATTGAAATGACACCTCTTTTTCTCAAATTGCTTTCATTTGTATTCCATTATCCAGTGGCAATAAGCCTTATGCTCAAGCTCCCTTTGGAAGGTGGCAAGCTTTGCGAAACTAGCCTATGAAGTTATTCTTCATGAGGATGTAAGCAGTTAGGTATGCCCCATAAAGCATTATCATTTTGTTTGCCCAATCTTTTGAAGGGTCCTTGTCTTCTCGATGATTTTCCTCGTCTACCTGTTGGATTACTGCCATCCCATTGGTTTTGAGGATGAGTGACTGGGCATTCGGTCTTAGGACGCATACTTCAACCATATGGAGTTTTCAACCCACTTATTACAAAAGTGGCTACCCTCATCATGACTCGGCTCAAGGGCGTTCAGAGATACGGTGAAGATAATTCTTTTGAGGGACACCACCTTAGCATCATTTGTTTAGTATGGTGCTTCCACCCCTTGGATACATAATCCCCTTTGCTAGTAAAATGTACTTGTTGTAGGAGATGGGAGTGGGCCTGAGTAATCCCCCATACATCAAACGGTTCAACTTGAGAATACCTTTCAAGGGTGCTTCATCTCTCTAGATATACCATTCAATTTGCTTCCTGCATGATGATACATAAGAATGGGCATCTCTAAACAGTTGTGATAAAGCTGATTGGAGAACGCTGCGAGCATCTATTTCCCCCAAGTGTCCTCCACTCGAATGACAATGAGCTAGGATGCTACCCATCTCTTCTTAGGCACACATCTTCTTTTTGCACAGTGCACTTGCGGTCTCTATAGAGGATTGGTTCTTACGATAATAATGTTTTGACTCGAGAGAAGAATTTCTTCTTAAATTTGGTATGTAAATTACAGGGTGCCTTAGCTACCAAATAATTGCTGATCAAATGAGCCTTGAAACACAAGGACTTACACCTCGACCACATTAACAGGTTGCTCATCTGGGAAGTTGTCATTATCATGTACTTCATTAATAGGCCCTTCAAATGGACCAGATGATCATGAAATGATTCTGTGTTCCTTGTCTTTAATCTCGAGGTCAAACTCTTGGAGCATTAAAACCCATCTGATTAACCTTGGCAACGTGTTTCTTTTTATATCACTGGATGTTGATGGGCCCGAGTGATCAGTATGCACAATTACCTTGTTGCCTATTAAGTATGGTCTAAATTTGTCGAATGCAAAGACAATAGCGAGAGTTCTTTCTCGGTTGTGGCATGGTTAAGCGTGCCTGCGTTTAGATCTACTGCACTAATAGATGGCTCGGAAGACCTTGTCTTTCTTACATTAATGGCTCCCGCTGCGAAGAGTGCTATCTTATCGACTCAAAGGAAGTGCTGGGCGTCCAGTATGACTTCACGTGATCACGAAATGTTTCTTTCTGAGTCACCAGGCTTGTTTTACTGCTTTCGTCGAAAGTGAACACTCTGCTTAGAAGGTTAGATTCAGTGGCTTAGCTATTTGAAGTCTTTTATGAACCTCCTATAGAATCATGTCAGAACTCCGAATTCCCTTCCGCAGTAGGTGGTGGCAACTTCTCAATCACTCTACCTTCGCTATATCCATAAATACACTTTTGGCACGAGTGCCTTTGTGAGAGCGATACCTTCTGGTACCACATGAGTGACTTCTCAGGTTGGGCACTAGGTTGGTTTCTTCATCACTTTGAGCACAGGATCTCAAGTTTTCAAGGCAATCATCCAAATGATAATCCACAACGAAGAGCATCATCTTCTGTGCTAGAACTATCAGTGTCACTCTCCACCATATCGAGAGTCATTTATATCATACACTTTGCTGTGAAAGGTACATGGGGCATTGCATGGCCGGCATCTTGCGAAATGCAAATGTTCCATAGGGAAGAGGGAAATGGTCCTTACGGGTGGCCTTATTTAGCCTTCTGTAGTCAATGCAGATCCTCCATCCAGTCACTGTTCTTGAAGGAAGCAAAACGTCATTTTCAGTTCTTATAACAGTCATACCACCCTTCTTTGGAACTACTTGCACCGGGCTTACCCATGGGCTGTCGGAAATAGGGTAGATTACCCCTGCATCTAACCACTTAAGAACTTCTTTTCTTACGACTTCTTTCATTGTTGGTAAGGATTCGGTCTTCTCTGTTAGCTGCTTGACGGTTTGTAGCAGTCTTCTATCGAATCTGGTCACGTACATACTTGGTCGAATTCCTTTGAGTCGGCTAGTGACCACTTGATCGCAGCTTTATGATCCTTAATACCCTCAGCCCGACTTTTCCTCTTGGGCTTCATTTAGTGATCTTTGAGATAATGGTAGTAATGTAGAAGAGTTCCCCAGCATCACATGAATACTCGGGTAGATTTGTTACGGTATTTGTGGTGCCTTCTCGATAGATGGTATTGACTTGTTCATACTTTCTCGAGGGCTCATAATATTTCTTGTTCTCTTCAAAGAATTCATCCATTGAACATACGCTTTTGCTTAAATCCGTCCCAGTTGAGATCGACTGTAGGAGGCTAGTCTCCAAGGGATCATTAGTATCCTCATGGTTAGACACTATAACCTCAATGTTCACCGATATGAGTAGCAAGAGTCACTCTCTGTTGGGTGTCTTATCGCTCAGACACCTTCAGATCTAACTTCCTGTCTGTACTCTCAACCTTAGCTCTCCTTTATGCACTTCAATTAAAGCTCTTCTAGTGGCTAAAAATGGCCTACCCAGGATGATAGGTATTTCCTTATCTTCCTCCATGTTCAAGACAATGAAGTCTGCAGGGAAGATGAACTTGTCAACCTTCACTAGTACATCTTCAATAATTCCTCTCGGATGCTTCAATGATCGATTTGCTAGTTGAAGGGTGGTATTTGTTAGTTTGCTTCCACAGAGGCCCTAATCTTCGAATATGGAAAGAAGCGTTAAGTTAATGCTAGCTCGAGATCACATAATGCTCTCTGAAAAGCGCATTACCTATGGTGCATGGAATGGTAAACTCACGGGATCCTTTAATTTATGAGGCAACTTCTTACGTATTATAGCCTTTGCATTCCTCTATCGAATGATAGTCTCATATTTCTCTGACCTTCTTTTCTTAGATAAAATGTCAGCCATCAAACTTAACATAGGTTGGCATTTGCTCCAGCGCATTTGCGAAGGGGATGTTGATCTGCAGTTTCTTAAACACCTCCATAAATTTTCTGAACTGCTTTTCAAGCTTACTCTTCCTCAATCTCTGCGGGTATGGGATGAATGGAGTCGGATCTTGTGAGACTGGTTTATCCGCCTTCTCTACCCTCTTATTTGTTTCCTAGTCATTTGTTTAGTTGAAGCTGACTCCCCATCTTTTCTTGCTCTGTATTGACCTTTTGTTCATCTGATGCATTTACATTTTTAGTTATGTTCTTATCGCGGTGGGGTCTGGTCTTGGTACTTCCCTTCCACTTCTCGAGTAATTGCCTTGCGATTATTCGCTCCCTCTCCCCTGAGTTTCTTGAAGTGCTTGGTAATGAACCTTGAGGTCTTTCAGATAACATTGTGGCCATTTGTCCCATCTGTACTTCTAGGTTTCTGAGTTGGGCTCCTTGATTATGTAATTGGGTTGATTGGTTTTGCAGTTGATGAGCTTGGTTTTGGAAATTGGCCTTCGTCTCATTCGTAGAGCGGTATGAAGCGTCATCATATGAGCTAGGCTTCCTCTATGTCTACCTTCTTCTCTTTTAGTGAATATTGCTTTACATTGGTTGCCACGAGTTTTGATATTCTTCGAGAAAGTTACGATTATTTCTCCATCCCTGACCCTGAAAATTGTTGCCTACATATGGATTCTGTTGCTGTTGATTATACCTAGCCTGTCTTGGGCTTTGTTCAGTATCATTTGTCACAGTAGCATTCCATTGTGCAGTGCGATCCGCGCAAATTCACATAGAACTAGATACGGATGGCATAAGTACGAGGCTTCTTGATTCTGTAGCGCTTAGTGAGCAATGAAACTGTCTTCGTTAGAAAACACTTCGATGTTACTCCATTGTTTAGTTTCCTTTTACCATTCTTTCTTACGACCATTGAGAAGCGTTCGTCATTTATCCCATCGACAAGTTGGCTTTGTTGTGTGAGTCACTCATGAAAATACCTCGGTACGAGGTATCAATCATACGCCTTATGGGCATTTAGGCGATATAAAAATTGTAGTCTAAATCCGCTTTTTAATTGACCCGTGATAGAGGACACTTCTCGGCAATTCCTTGTATAAATCACGTTTCGGTTAAACTTTCGCTATCCTTTTGAGCCAGCGATCTCTATTCTCATTTGCGCGGAGTCTTAGCGAGGGGCAATGGCACAGCCAAAACTTTGGATGATGTGACTTATGATGGAGTCGGGTGGTTCGGAAGTTAGCCACTACTTAGCTCTGTCGCTCAAGGATAATGGAAATAGTCTAAGTCGTATGGCCTCTTACATTACCCGTTATATTTCACGTTGTCGCATCACGTCTAGAAGCTTGTCAAGTGAGTGTTGGGATCTTCACTTGGTAACGTGGCCCGAATACCTTGTTAGTTGTAATTATCACATTGCCCGGTGAAATTATTTGGCAGATCGGTCTGGCATTATCCGCAGTTTGTATGAATGTAGGTGGTAATGCAAATTCCTCAATAGCATATGCAGGTCATCGGGTTGAACTCGCTGACGATCGGCGATGTGTTTCTCGATTTCCACACAGCGATTCATTCTCCTCCTCCAATTCGGATTATCTTTGTAGATTCGACCGTATTTGCAAGGTACTTGATTATGCGCGACTAACAATCTTCTTTCTTTATCACGATATGTTGATTGTTCGTTCGATTTAAGTCAAAGTGCAATTCCCCTACGCACTACGCATACAAGTGGCCAAAACTCCACTGAAACACTACAAAAAATCCACCCGATAAATTCTTTATTAGATAAAATGTATTAACAATATAGCTAAATAAACAAATAAATATAAATAAATAAATAAAAGTAAAAAAGTTGCCTAAGTAATATTTAAGCAAACTATTGTCAATATTATTACTTGTTTTCCAAAACTCCCATTATGGCCTTCAAAAACAGTATTCATGCTGTAGGTTAAGCTTTCGAATTAATCTGTTGTATGAAGTGTACGTGTCGTGGAATATTGATATAGGGGTGAGTCGAGTCGTCCCACAAGGGTTGAATGCCACCTCTTGAAGCAAAGTTGCCCCTAATATTATCTAGGCTATGGTTGTGTATCCTTTACTCTAATCAGGCGAAAAATCGGCTGTTAAGTGAAATGACTAGCAGCGGTTTCTCTCTCGGGGTGAAACCACTTAGGGTTTATGATTTTACTTGAATACATTCCATGGTGAACTAATAAAGGGATATTCGGCTATAATTTATGCGAATGTTGATGGTAGGTTATCTTTTCTATGCATCAGCCTCTCTCGGCGTTGAGCACCTATCTCGAGCGGGTTTTATTGCATCTACGCCTCCTAACCCAGTAACTACGAGATGATCCCAATACGGTCCTTATTTACCATAAAACCATGATGCTGCTCTATCATCCTGGTTGATTGTATGATACCTTATTCGGTTCCTAGAGTTTCTCGTCTTTCGACCTGAAGCCTAGCCTAATACATGTAAATAATGGCGAATATCAGCATGTAATCAAATTAGAAATAAGGTAACCAACAATTGCAAGAATTACACTATATAATTGAAAGATTAAAGTTCATCCATGATGTGTAGTCAAGTGCATCATAAACCTAGCTTAGAAGTTTAGACATTATGAGATGAAGAAAATACAAATTAAATTCAAATCATGAGGTAGAGTAAGAAAAACGAGGATGAGATCATGGTGAATCGATCTTCTCAAGCCTTGCACTCCAGTGCCTTTTCTCACTACTCTTCTCCTCTCGAAAAGGCCTCTCATTATGTCTCAGAGGTCATTTATAGCTCCAACTCAAATCTGAGATGGGCCTTGAAATAGACAAAATAGGGCTCATATTCGTCACCCACGCTGGTGCGTGGAAATCCCATCTTGGTGCGTGCGGCGCAGGAAAGAAAATCACTCCTCGGGCACAGCTAAAGCGTAGGATCCACGCGACGTGGCGGTGTATTTAACTATCTCTTCTTGTCTTTGAACGACCATAACTCTCTCACCAGAACTCAGTGCACATTCTTGGACTCTACGAGGAAAGATCTTGAAGTGGGAATCCATACATAAGAACAGCTCAATCAGATGTCATTTTATAAATTTAAAATGCACTAGAATAGAATTGGTTGGTTCTTGTGCGGTCCTTCCTTGTTTTTGCTCAGGCTTCCCAGGTGCGTATCTCCCTCATCGGTTCGGGTGGGTGATATTGGTCTTGTTGGAAATCTTGTGAAGTCTAGAATGTAGTTACGGGTATTTTGAGGTAATTTGATTTCCCATTAATACAGAAAAACTGAAGGTCAAATCTGGCTGTGCTCCGTTGCTGATTTTCCAATTTTCGTTATGTCTTCGCTCCCAGTCTTGCAGCCCTATGATGGATCACCTAATCATAAATATGAACATTTAGAGCATTAGGGCACTTATTTGACATAAAACATTACAAAACTAAGAAAGATTAGGTTTGTAATGGTATTTTATATACTCGTCACGATCTTTAATAACCTAAAGCGTCACAGTCTCGAGCCTCCAACGATTCGTTGCCCACGGTAGGGTGATCGGAATCAACAAAATTTATATCCTAAGTTCCTCCCTCTGCCGAAGGTAGTGAAACTCTTTGCGATGTAGTGATCTAGGAGTCGAACACAGGATGGGTTTTCATCCTAAAATGGTTTGCATCGGTGCATGAAGAGTAAGGCTTTTATTTGGACTCTTTGGATTTGTGTTTCAAAAACGGTAGGAATCGGTTTGAAAAGTGAGAATTGTAGCGAAGTTAAAGGTGAAAGTTAACTTTGAAGATGTGGGTCACTAACTTGGTAAGTTAGGCGAACAAGTGTCTCGGGTTTATCCTCGCGTTATGACATACGACCTATAGTCGAGGCATATGGGATCTATGTTTAACTAGCAAACCTCACCTTGAAATCAACTCCTATTTGAGTCAACACAAGTAACATGCATCATGGCCCTTTCTTGTTTGAAACCACAGCATTTAAATATCATTTAATTTCATCAAAGACCATCTAAATAACCACGAATCTGCATCTATGTATTAAGTATGCCTTGTATCCTAAAAGCATGGAGAGTATTGGCCCAATTAATAACATTCAATGCTATTCGACCCTAATTTGAGAGATGGGGTCATAAACACAGTACCTATGGCAATACAAGGACAGCACATATGCCTTGCCCACCAAGCTAGCTTCCTTCCTCTTCCAAAGAAAGGAAGCAGCCAAGCATCTCTTGAGTTGTCATTCTCGAGAAGTCTGTAACTCAGCATCCCACAGTCTCGACCTCCACCGCTCCAGGGAGCTATACCTTGATGCTCCAGGTGACTTTTATTTGGCGCATTAGCCACCTTGTTGCCTTACTAGGATGGTAATGAAAAGTGAAGTCATAATCCTCTAGAACTCCATCATCTGTTGCCTCATGAGGTCATTCGTGAAAATATACTTCGGACTTTTGTGGTGCAGTACACCTCCCGAACTCCTCGCCGTGTCGTAGTAGCGCCCGGATCTTGAGGCAAAGACTACGGCCTTGACTACATGTCGTGTGTGGGGTAATTTTGCTCCTTGATTCTTGGTAGCCCGGGAACCATAAGCTACTACCTTCCTGGATTGCATCAAAACACATCCTGGTCCGGCCCTCGAGGTATCCTGATACACTGTGTACCTGTCCCTGTCGGGGCTATGAATAGAGTGAAGTAAAGCTCTTTTGACTCTGGAATGCCTTCTCGCATCGATCATCAATCAAACTTGACCTCCTTAAGATCAATCGTCATAAGTGTTGCTAATGGGAGAAATCTCAATAAATCTCTTGTAGTACCGGCCGTCTCGAAACCACGTATCTCGAGGCCGACTTGGCCTCTCTGACTCATCACGGCCTCGACCTTCTGCGGGTCCATTGACACGCTGATCGTAACACCCGTGTCGAAAAATCATAGTAGCCCAAACTACTTGCGAACTTGGCGTAGATTTGATGGTCTCTCGACAAGCGCAACACGATCCTCAAATGATACTCATGCTCCCACTCGTAGGGTGATCAAATGTCATCCACGAAGACTATGACAAAGCCCAGTCCAAATAGGAGTTGGAATACCCATGCATGGTCATGAATCTTTGCTTGGTGCATTCGTCGATCAAAAAGGGCATCCTTTGTAAGCTAGAAATTGCATAGCATCTAAAGCATCTTAGGATCTTGTCTCCTAACCTCAATTTGAAAGGTGTGCTTGATCTGAGTCTATCTTGGAGTAGACTCGCTCCTCTCAATGATAAACAAATCATCAATCCTCATTTGATCTAGATTCTTGATTGTAACCATGTTCGGTATGCATAGTGATACCACGATGGAAGGGTCTTGTCATAACTTCTTATGAAATAGAGCAGGAGCCTTGTGGTGAAGTGCTGCGTCCCAATAGATCCCTTGTAGGTAGCTCCTGAATTTGGACTGAGTCACACGCTCAAGCGTTTTCATCTATCTTGGAGTCATAGAGATTGGGTAAAGTACAGGTGTGACTTCGATCACAAGTCTCTGACCCTCTGCGAAAATCCATTAGCTCCATCTGAAAAACATCTCATGCTAGCAAACTACTCGAGGTAGATCAAGTCGGTCTCACCTCATCCTCCCCAAATTTAGGAAACTGCCTTGACTCGCCAGTATCCTTGACACTGGACTCGTACCTTGTGCAGGGAAAATATCATGCTTGTCCCCACTAAAATCACAAACCACGAGTGCGAGTCTGCGTGTAGGCGGTAGCCCTCTGTGCTCCTGATCGATAACGACTCTATAAGTTGTGATGATCATCCACAGGATGACATCAAACTCGACATGTCCAGCGACCCTCGGGTCCACTTGTGAGTAGAATCCACAGAGATCTCTGGCTTCCATGACCACGACCCATATCATCCACTATCCTGCATACAATCCCTAGGATAACTCACATACAAGGAGCTCCTCAGCCTCGACCTCACAAGTCCAAACTCGATCTGGCTTGATGCGGCATCTCTAAGGTGTAAACCACATTTCGAGACACTATTCACATATCGAAAAATTTTATACACTATGTCCATGCATTCATAGGTAATGCGAAGTGATAATTTCATATTTTAAATCATATGCAACAAAAAATTTATTTTATATATATATTTTTTCATTTTCCAGTAGAACCAAAAATATTTATTTTAAATTTTTTTTTTCTTGTTTTACACATTGTAAAACCCAGAAAATTTTTTTCTCCTCAACACACCATTTTTTTTTCATCTCCAGTAGCCTCCTTCTTTACTCTAAATAAGTGCTTGAACACTGCAATTCATAAAACTCAAAATTTTCAAGTTTAATTACAAACTCTTTTCTTGTGCAAAATTAGATTTTCTCCAAATTTCCATGACCACAATCCGTTCTCATGTTCAAAGCGCAGCCTCTTGTCATAATTTTTTTTGATTTAATTTTTTGGGACTATTTGCCAATTCCTCGAACAACATTTCTCACACTAAACCACAGTGTTCGAAGCATTTTTTTTTCTATGTGCTGGCCCCACCCGAGCACACAAATCCACAATTCATAACACCTGATCACACATCACTATGATCATGAGGTGCACAAGGAATCGCGTGATCGGCAGTCTGCTCATCGAGTCTAGGTAATCGCGCCACTTAACCCCAGTGACGCACTAAGCTCACAGGTATAAACCTAGGATACGTCTGGTATGGCGCCACGAAGCCCGGGGTTCGTTAATGACCCTTGACTCTTGAATATTTGTGGATGTCGGGTAACCGAGCACCACTCACAAAATCGACGGGAGTCTCCTTTGTCTGGGGAGCTCTACTAAGTCTGAAACATTGACAATTAACAAGCCACACGGGAGTCCATCACGAGTAAAATATTGGCCACTTGGGCTGCATCAAATACTCTAAAATGCATCAACTATATATTCCAACCAAATATATTACATGGTTCAAGAGTTTTTACATTATTCTTAATTCAACATATATTAAGATTTACAATTCTAATACATGTTATTCAAAATCAATACCAAAGCCACAATCTGGCTTTCTTAGCAGCGGCCTTTAGCGAGCAGTCCTCTATTACACTCACATTACTGGAAATAGTGATCCACTTTCGGTGAGGTGAAGCGAAGCCGGTAGTGATAATTTCCTGCATGGGTTCTTTCGCTAAGTGCATGTCGTAAACAATCACACTCAAGTAATTACATGAGACCTACTCGAGATGTCTGCATGCCCAGAGCCCGTGTCAGAGTCCTCATCATTTCCTCACATATGCCTAAGCGAATGCGAAGTAAAATATCAAGTTTTCAAAACAAAAGCTTTTTGTCCTCGAAAACTTGCTACCGAGTTTCGGTAAAATATTGGACTACCCTCCAAAGCGAATTGCTGGATAACGCTCCGAAACAGTCATGGTCCTCATCCGAAGTGATATGTTGGATGACTCTCCAAGGCAATTCTTCGGAAAATCTTCCTTGAAATTCCTTTCACAAACATTTTCGTTTTTGTTTCAATTTCATGTCATGCACTCATGATTAGTGCTCAAAAAGTGCTATTTTGAACCCTGTTTATTACAGGTTTTGAGCACTCTTTGTGTACTAATCAGCGTAATTAACTCGATTTGCACATTAAGGTCCCTGCTATTCTACTGATCGCATTTTGTGGAAAATTTTGCAGTTTTTGCTAGCTAACCAGGCCAAAATTATCGAGTCAATTCAAACACGAAGAACCCGAGTTAAACTCATCGTTGCAGATCAGATCCCAGAAGGAAAGAAGAGCAAAAGTGAAGAAAAATGGAGCATTGCAGGAATGCTTCCTACAGCCTTGTTCATCTGCCCTTTGTTCATGTCTCATTACAGCCCTTTGTTCACATTTTTGACGCTTTCATGTTTTTGTTACAATTCTTTGTTTCTTCCCATTTTATCCCTTCTAATACCTTCCGATCTCGGTTTTTTTTTTTGTAATTTTCCCTTGTTCTGAGCATATATAAGCCTCAGTCTGTACAAATTCTCAATCAATCAATAAAAAGTGATGGGAAGCTTTCAGCTCTCCCGCTTATGCTCTTCTCTGCTCCCTTTTCTCTCATTTTCTTTTCCACTTTATAGAGCGACCAAACACCCTCAGGGATGACAACTTCCGGAGGATGAGCGAAACTAAACTTCGTTCCTCCTTGAAGCGAGAAGGCTGTTGGGTCTGCGGGGATCACGGGAGACTCTTTGGAGGTCCCCTTGTTTTTCACGTAGGTGATCCTTTGCTTAGTCTGTACTCGCTTTTAAGCTGGTGTGATCCCTTGATTCATGTTGAATGAAATTCGGTACTTGGTAATCTTTAGTGCTCACTTGATTAGCTATTACTAGATCTCGTGATGTTCATTAGTTATCATTTGTGCCATTGTAGCATTAGTCAAGGAGACTTCGTTTGAACTGGCCCGAGAACATAAATGGCTAGTAGATGCCATTTCAAGGATAATTATTTTGGGTTAGGTTTTATAGCTAAATGAGTGCAGTTCGAGGAGATGACTATAGGTCATCCTCCTAGCAACGAAATAACCAGGACCTCTCGGTGACGTAGAACTCGCATCCGATGCTGATAGTTGAGTTCTATTTTACAATCTTTTTTTTTTTACTTAATTTATTTTTAGTTTGCCAATCATTGAAACCCCTTTGTTTTTCTGAAATCCCATAATCGAGTGAAATTCACCATTTTGAGCTTAATAGTAAATCATTTGTTCAAAGAAAACCCATCCACGTAATTGGAATACACAGAGCCACTATCTTTGTGATAACTTTGCTACGATAGTAGGACTTTTAGGATATAAAATTTGTTGATTCTAGTACACCTAATGTGGCACGAATCAAATGTTGTCGGGGATGGTGCCCTAGTGCGAAAGAGAAGCTGTGAACTTGTGATCCACATCACAAGTATTGGTGAATTCTCATTTCTTTTTTATTTTACCATTTTTCCCCACTTGCGGAGTTCCTTTGCTTGAGGGGAGTTGAAGAGGCCTAACGTGCGGAAGTACATTTTCCCTGTTTTGATTTTTAGCGCTAACTTTAACCCTTTAGGTAGCCTTGTTTTGTTGGTTTCTTGTTTGTGTTGTATTCGTAGCGGCTTATGCGGTGGGACCCAGCGAAGCTCTTTACCCAAGCGGTGGAAGGCTAAGTGCTCGATTGAACAAGGGTGTGAAATCGGTTGCACACCAACCGGATGGAGCCGCCCGAAGAAGCGGCGAGCGGCGGGGTTGAAAGGGGCCCGATGCCTACGGAGTCAATGAGGGATCACATACACCCACCAAGGGTGAGTGCACCCTCATGTATCATACCCCCTGCTGAGGATGTGGCAGTAAGGCCTTATCTGGTTCCCCTGCTCCCGACTTTTCATGGCATGGAAAACGAAAATCCATACACACACATACAGGATTTTGAGGAAGTTTGCACAACTTTTAAAGAGGGTGAAATTGATATGGAATCTTGAAAGTTGAAGCTTTCCCATTGACCCTCAAGACAAAGCTAAATTTGGCCAATTCAAGACTAAGGACCATCGGGGCGGGGCGGATTTGTAGGCGAAATTTTGAAGAAGTTCTTCAGTGCACACAAAACTAACAATTTGAAGAGGCAAATCTACACCTTTGCAGCTCATGACAGTGAGAGATTTTATCAATGCGTTGGGAAAGGTATATGGAGACCATCAGTGCCTGCCCTCACCATGGTTTTGACACATGGATGCTAGTAAACCACTTCTATGATGGAATGTCCCTTGCCATGAAACAACTCTTGGAGACCATGTGTGGAGGGGACTTCCTCAGCAAGAATCCAGATAAAGCCATGGACTTCCTTAACTATGTTCTTTGAAACCTCAGCTTAGGATGAACGAATCTCGGGGGAAACTAGTAGACAAAAGGCCACCCGGTAAACGAAGGGAGGCATGTATTCCTTTGGGGAGAGTAGAACTAAAGGCTAAGTTGTCCACCCTGGCTAGGAGGATGGAAGAATTCGAAATGAGAAATCAGCGTGAGGTCAGAGCAGTGACTGAGGCATCTATGCCTGACCAACCGTGTTTCAATTGCTAATCCACTGGTCACCAAGGAGAGCATCGTCCAATTTCTACCTCAGTAAGGGATTTGATGGCTGAACATGCGAATGTTGTGGAGCTGAAAATAGGCCCTGTTGATGCCCAGTGTAAGCGGCTACCTATAATCCCATTTGGAAGAACCACTGACCTCTCACGGGAAGCTAAACCTGCAACATATGTTCCTCCAGGTGCACACCGGCAGTAATAGTATGGGTCCACCTCTCAGCAGCAGCAGCCACCAATCTCATCACCTATTGAGCAAGCTATCATGAATTTGAGCAAGGTGGTGGGGAATTTTGTAGAGGAGTAGAAAACTATTAATGCTCAGATGAATCAAAGAATAGAAAGGTAAGCTCGTGAGCAAAAAAGAATCGATAGGCTCCTGTGCTTATATCGAGAAAATTAATACCACATGAGTCATCCATCCGCAAGTGACCAATCGGCGGCCACGGGAACAAGAAATTCCCTTCTCGAGACCTTTGCCAAATCGAGGGGAGTCGTAGGAACTAAGCTATGCCGATGAGCCGCACAGATGGATGAAGTTAAGGCCATTATCACTTTAAGAGTGGTAAGGAAATTGAGCAACCGGTGCAGCTTTTTGCTATAGAAACTAGAAAAGAGGAAGTGGAGCCGGATCATATATTCATTAAAGGGTCGATGAAGACAAGCATGCCTCCTCAGTTCCCCGAGCATTGAAACGAAGGCCTCTAAGCAGAGGCATCTGGAAGTCGAGGGCGGGTAAAGGTGAACATCACTTCTTGACATGATCAAGCGAGGTTCCGACCTATGCTAAATTTCTACAAAGGACTTGTGCCTGATCGAAAGGGTTGGGCATTGACAAGAAAGCTACGGCCCGAACAAGTCGGCTACATCATCGGTGCAAAACCTTGGTGAAATACAAAGATCCGGGATCCCCCACCATCTCGGTTAACATTGGAGGGATGCGCATAGATAACCCCTTCTTGGTTGGGAGCTAGTGTCCAGCTTCTTTGCCATACTCGGTGTCTGTGATTAAGTTTGGGGCGGAAACTACTTGACGTCACCACATCATCAAGCGGATCGATCAGTAAAAATACCAAAGGGAATAGTTGAGGATGTCTTAGTGAAGGTAGACAAATTCTACTATCCTGTGGATTTCATAGTTCTTGTCTGAGCCCGGTGGCTAAGGAGTACTAACAAGTGCCCATCATACTTGGGAGGCGTTTTGGCCACATCTGATCTTAGTAATCAATTCTTGGAATGGAGTCGTATAGCTCATAACCGTGACCTTGACCTGGAGCTTAACATTTTCACTTGAGAAACAAGGATAAGCCCGACGAGAGGATGAAGACGTCGAAGAAGTCGGCCGGTTAGCGCAGTGTAGGAAAGCACGGTGCTAAAGATTGCGCGGGAAAATTAGCGAAGAACAAGCGATTAATGGAATCGTTTGCATGATCCTTCCTCCCGCATCGGTCGTCCCACCGCACCACGAGAGGCGGGATGCTTAACACAAGGAGAATTTGAGACTCAGCAGCGACACACCTCACTACGAAACGGGAGGGAGAGTTCTCCTCTGGACCCCATGAAACTCTCAGGCTATACATTTGGGAGTGGCTTAAACGATAGCTTTCGAAGTCACTAGCTATAGCTACAATTATTTAGTTTTGTTTTAGTTAAATTTCGGTTTGCTATTGATCTTTTGGTATCGATTAGCTTGTTTTACTATGTATTGCGATTGCGATAGCATCAACCACTCCTCGGCCCGGCACCTCGGCTGTCCGAGTGAGAGCCGGTCTCTTGACCACCGGCGAGGAGGTACCACTTCCTCCGCTAACTTTCCGACCTACACCCCATTGCGGATAATGGCATACTTGGTTGGGGGGAGAGTTAGTGTTGGAAGTGATGTTCATACTGCTGATTTCAATTCTGTTTGTACCACCTGCTCAGCAAAGCCCATTTTTGTATGTTAATGGCTTGCTGTTTACTTCACTGGCTTCAAATTTTGTGAAATACTACCGTTATATATAATACGACTCCATGTTTTCTACACTTTTTGCAAATCAATTTTTGCCCCCAATTTTTTTTGTGGTTCTGTCTTTCCTGTAAATTGAAAAATTGAAGCACTGTATGATACCATCAATTCTAGAATAGTTCCATGCATGATTAAGTAGATGATTAGTTGAAGTCCCCGAGAATTCAACCTTTTTCATCCACCTTTAACTAACCACACACAGTGCACATCAGTTTTTATCAATAGGCTGAGAAGTTGCATATCCCTTTTTACTTTACCATGGACCTTGCTTATAGTTGACCACCTATAATAGGTTAAGGTTCATGAGTGAAGGCGATGAAGTCTTCGATAGAAAAGAAAAGAAAAAAGAAATTAGAAAAGCCGCGACACTTTGCATTGGCAGGAGCGCGGTCAGGGTCTACGGCGAAAGCCTTTAAAGCACAGTGCCACTAAACAGTACGGTTGGGAGCCGCAGGCTTAATCTTTCGCTACATGGGTGGATGGGTAGAGTGTAGCGAGTTGTAGGTCTTTGGGATCTCGAGAAATCATTCGAGGTCTTGGGTGAAACACGAAGAGTTAGTGGTTGAAAGATCGCTGCTTGATGCCTAAACCTTAGTTAGTTAAGTCATCGGGTGGATCCACTGATACGGACTTTGGTGAAGTCGAGTTCTCAGCATTGCACCTTACAATACAATAGATGTGTGAAATAAGAGTGGAACCGGATATATTTGGGTTGGTCAACAGTCTAAGGCATTGGTAGTAGCTTGGATGGGGGGAGAGTAGCTTAGCAGCTTATTGGTAAAAACTGATCACCTAAACACTTAGATTTTGGTGGAAGTTCAGGTTGATTTCCTTGGAATGAACACTGCTCTAAACTTGTCCCTGTATGGAATTTATTCTCCCAAGGCGGTTTTATCACGGAGCTTGATCTTTCTTGAGGTAAGGCGTTACTTATACACACACTTTTTGAACAAACAATCCCTTTTTGCATACACATAGCCTTCATGATCTTCTTTCTTTTTATCATTGCTAAGGGACTAGCAATGTGTCGGTTGGGGGGAGTGATTAGTACCCAAATAGTGCTATTTTGAGCCCTGGTTATTGCAGGTTTTAAGCACTTTTTGTGTAGTACTAATCAGCTAAATAACTAATTGATACATTGAGGTCGGCTTTGCTATTGATCATGTTTTGTAGCTATTGTTGTAGTTTTGCGGCCAAATGCCTGCGTTATCTTCAATCCGATTCAAGCCACGATGAACCCAGAGCAGGTCGAAGATGCATGATCAAACCGGAGAAATTTGGAGCAAAAATGCTGAAGAGAAGAAAGCTCGGTGAAAATTTTGCGAGGTGCGAAAAATTCGCATCTGCAAATTTCGCGGAGTTGCGAAAAGTCGCAATCTGCAAAGCGAGGAGTTGTGAAAATTCTCAGCACAAATTTACTGCTGCTAACTCCCTCCACTCTTTGTGGCCCTTTTTGACCTGCTTTTTGTTTGGCTTTGTACAAATTGCCCTTGATGTAATTTTGGTTCCTTTGTACATAGTTATAATTTCCTTATTCTTGATTTTTATATAAGCCCATTGACTTGTAATTTCAATCGATCTTCCCAGTCCATCAATCAATCAATAAAATTGGGCCGCGAAGCTTCCTCTCCCTCTCGGCCTGGTTTGTGATTTTCTCTCTCTCTCCTTCATTTTCTTGCGTTTTCTTGGTAGTGAGCACCGCTATGATGGCTGAATCAAGGGATGTTCGGCTAAAACCCCTTCATCCTTGAAGGGGAAGGCCAGGTGTTAGTTTTGAGATAAGCTGCATGTTCTCATGCTTTTCATGTATGCATTTATGGGTATTTGTGTTCCTGCTTCTCACCTTAAGTTAAATCTCTTAGGCATGCTCTCCCTAACGTGTATTTGGCAAGCTTTTTGGGTTCAGTGGATACTTATCACTAGATCCACTGATGCCCAGTTAGTTGTCTTCTATTAGTTACTGTAGGGTAGGTTTAAGAAGTGTGTTCTTACCATCTAGGAGCATTTATGCTCATTGAATGCCATCTTTCAAGAGGACAACTTCTAGGGTTTAGGTTTGCAAGGCAAATGAAGATCAGGTTTGGGAAAGGGTATATGTCGTCCTCCTGACACGAGGAAAAGACACAGAGGGACATGTTAGCTTACTTAGAACCCTAAGCCCGGTGTGAAACTTGAGGAGTTCTCTTTTAACTTTTATTTCAATTTGTTTCTAGTTTTCCAACCATTCTGCCCTGCTTTGTTTTTTACACAAATCCCACAAATCAGAGTAAACACCATTTTCAATCCATGGTAACTCTTCTCTCACAAGAAAACCCCTCCCAGGTGTTCGTACTGAAGCGCATTTATCTTTGCCGTAGCTTTGCTATAGCATTGGTAGGAACCCTAGGATATAAATTTTATTGATTCTGGTACACTTACTTAGCTCGCCACGAATCAACTCACTCCTAATATTCCTAGTGCATATGGAATGTATTATGCCAATCCCAAAACATTCATGCTAATATATTCACATGCATATATATTAACATAGTGAATTTAAACAAATCATTTATTAAAATTCACATCAATAACACGAAATTAGCTCACATGGGCTAATTAGTAAACCTGGCAATTCATTTTGAATCTTACAACACATATTTTCACACGAAAATCTCGTCATTATTTATGTGAACGGTGAAACCTCGGGTTGGCGCGTTCACGACCTCCAAATTTGGGATTTTTATATTTCGGTTGAGTTTGAGACGAATTCACGGCTAAATCAAGCCTCGAATATCCCTAACCATAAACATGGCTCTTAGCCAAAAGAATATCTATTAGAAAAGATCACTACCTCTCTTGGGTTGTTCCACCCAATTGGTGTCTAGCGCATGACACCGTTGCGTAGATCGAGCACATGCTGCTCCGTCGAAGCAGAAGACGGTCGAACAGAAAATCACAGAGAAGGAGCTCTCTCTCTAGAAAATAAAAAATCCAGCCCCTGCACCTCACTGCCCGTTTGTGTCTCAAAAAGGAAGAAGATGGACACTATTTAACTTTTGTCTCATTCTCATTAACATTTGCAAAAATTCTCATCTTGTCCCTTCATCTTGATTTTGACACTTGGCTTAATCTATAAGTGAATTCGTTCTCATTCTACTCTAATCGTACGGCATGTAGTAATCGTATGAGTACGTATGTGGGTGACTTTTGTCGCATCATATGTCTCTCAAACGGGTTTTTATGTATAAACCAGCGCAGTCTTATCGAGCATGAAATTGACATGCCGAGTCGGCGTGTTAGTTAGATTTCGTGAGACGATTCCAACGGTGAAGTCTATTCGTCATCCGAAATCTAGAAAAATTTCGGATTTTACCAAAATTACCATTTTGCCATTTTTCAGAAAATTTGAATTTTCTCGAGTCTTACACACATACCTAGAAGTAGGCAAATGAAAGTCCACAATACTAAAAAGTCTTATTTTTGGTACGTAACGAGTACTAACTCATTGCAAACATATATTCTCTTAGGGACTGTTTGTTTTTTTACTCTTTGCCGAAAATTATTAAATTTTTCACGACTTATTACTGAAATTTTTAAAAAAGTTTTGAATAGAAAAAGTGAAAATATTTAGCTTTTTCTATTTAGAAAAAGTTATCTTCCACCAAAACAAGAAAAACTTCACCATTGCCTAACAAGGAAAAGGGCGAGCAACACTCACTACTTGGGATAACAACGAGGGGGTTCGGGATGGCGACACCGTCTTGATACGGCCCATTAATTTTTCAATTCGAGCTTGTTTTATTTAAAAAAATTAAGCAGCGAAGAAAGCGAGGATTGGCTGAGAAGTGAAAAATTAAACTCATCCGGATTTACATTTGATTTTTGTTTTTATTTTGTTTTTATATTTTTTTATATTAGAATTAATATATTTCATAAAAAATTAAAACATTATGAATTTTTATAAATTATTTATTAAAAAATTATAATAATAATAATTATTTATCTTAAAGTATAAAATAAAATAATAAAAAAATATTTTAAAAATATAATCGGGGTGGGGGTGGGGCAAGCGGGAATAAAAATACATGAACACGTCTCGGGTTTAAGAAAATAAAACCGAATTCGTTAAAAACCTGATTACAGTTAAACCAAACATGTCCCATTAAAGGCGAGGCGAGACAGGAACCCGAAATAACCCGCTTTGTTGCTACCCCTACTCACTTTTCAATGTTAAAAAACAAACAATTGAATACTTAATAATGTTAAGTACTATTCAACACTAAGCTCAAAAAAAATTATATTAAGCATTAAGTAAAAAAAACAAACGTCACCTTAATCTTTAAAAATAATTGAGAATATGTTTGACATTTTCTCAAATCATTAATCATGGCAAAGACATCTATCTACTCATCATTCACACAAGAAAGAAAATATTTGATTTTACACATTGAATTGTATGCTAAAAGGATATGCGAAGCAAAGACATATGATACTGCCTTAATAAAATCGATGTTCACATGTCTAACTCAGTTGGTTAAAGCGTTAAATGTGTAAAGGTAGGACATGACGAGAAGTGGGGTTTGAGAGTTTACTACATTGTATTATTAAAAGTGATTAACTTTCAAAAAAACTAAAACCGACCTTCTCAGATGTCCATGCATTATTTCGAATGAGTATGTACCAAAGAGTATCATTATGCTTCCTTCTTTCTATATACATAAGGCCTTTTACAATAAAAAAAAATTTCATGAACCTTGACCAATATATCGATCGACTGTCTCCATGGAGTTGCTAGCTTGCTGCTAGGGGGGTTCAAACCCTGCAAGGTTCCAACCTCTCTCATCCACTAGGCTAAACAACCCTTTGTAATATATAAATACAAAAATTTTAATATATCGGTTTTTATTATTAAAGTAATGCTTTTTTAATAATTTTATGAATAATTTTAATCATTTATAATAACTAAAATATAAATATACAAATATATAAAACATTGTATTCTATAATACGATGTTATATAAATGACCAAATTTCAAAATCTATTGAATAAAATATTTTGTATAAATCATATAAAATAATTTATTTCTTAATTAAATATATTTTAATAAAAATAATTTAATTTTATAAACAAATATAAATATAGTAAAGAATGTAAAAAAAAATCAAATCTAATCGATATTATCATTCTTTATGTTTTCAAAATAATTTTGATATGTAACTTAAATATATTTTTAATTTTTAATTATCGATATTTATGTAAAAATATTCATCGATATATGTCCGATATATCCGTAAAACCTAAGTACCGATATATTTGTCAAAACCGATATTTTCATCCTTGCATAAAACTAAAACTTTTCATCTAATCCTTTATTCCGATGTGAAAAAGCAACAAAGGAACAACAATTGTTTGCAAAAAAAAAAAAATGTCATTTTCTAAATCGGTTGTTGTCAAGGGCGCAGGTTCGATCCCCCGACCAAAGAATAAAATTGGAACGATACAGAGAAGATTAGCATGGCCCCTGCGCAAGGATGGCACGCACAAATTGAGAAACGGTCCAAATTTTTTTATGGTTTTTTTTTCTTACTTGTCATCCCAGCCGTCTATTGTTTTGTTCAAAAAACAGGGACCCTCTATATTTTGATGAGGGGCAGATGGCCCTCTTATTTGATATAGAACTCATAAAACAATCCAATTTAAGCCCAAAACCCATGAAATCATGTAAAATTCTATATTTTGATGAGGGGTAGATGGGCCTCTTATTTGATACAGAGCCCATAAAGCAATCCAATTTAAGCCTAAAACCCATGAAATCGTGTAAAATTGATCATAAGGATATACAAATTTTAATATGCCAAAAGCAATCCAATTTAAACCCAAAACCCATGAAATCATGTAAAATTCTATATTTTGATGCGGGGTAGATGGGCCTCTTATTTGATACAGAGCCCATAAAGCTATCCAATTTAAGCCCAAAACCCATGAAATCATATAAAATTCTATATTTTGATGAGGGGTAGATGGGCCTATTATTTGATATACAGCCCATAAAGCAATCAGATTTAAGCCCAAAACCCATGAAATCTTGTAAAATTGACCATAAGGATATACAAATTTTAATATGCCAAAAGTACCCTTCCTTTCTAACAAACCACACATCCTCCCTTTCACAATCCTAACCCAACCCACCTCCTACCCCGGTTCATCCTCAAACCACCTTTGTTTTTGTTTTTTTTGTACATAAAGTGATCTTTACGTTGTCAAAATTATTTTTTATTTTTTAATGTTAATTAATTTTATAAAATAATTTCTAAATTTGACAATCTACTTAATAAAAAAGCCTTTATTTTTTTTATTTTCATATATTTAATATTTTTACTATTTAAATTATATTTTTATTTTATGTAATTTATGTATTAAATTGAATTATATTTCAACATACAAGTATAATTGAGAAAATGAAAAAACGAGTGAAAATGAAAAATATTTTACACAATTAGTTAAGGTTATCAATGAGAAAATGAGAAAATATTTCACACTTATATAATCTTCATTATACCTGATAAGGTTTGAAATAATAGGTGCGCATGTGACACTTCAAACCTGAGCCCGCTGACTACCCATCAACTCCTCGACTGTGAATGCTCTGTGACCCGACATTCACTAAAATCGGGCAGAGTCTCCTTTGTACGGGGAGCTCTACCCAAATACAACACCGTGATAAAAACATGCCCAAACAATCCAATACGATACCATGATTAAACGGCCACTGGGGCTCATAAACCAATACTCATCACAATATCTATATCCAATTATATCCACTGGGCCAAGAGCTTCAAATTTTACTTATACACATATATTAAAATTAGAGAATTCTAATACATGTCATACATCATAACCTGTGCTCCACAATCCCGCTTTCTTCTAAAGCCTGGCCCCTGGGGATGAGACGTCGCACAGCTCCCGTACCAAAATAATATCCTCGACAGCATGGTTTAATGTCTGCAGAAATGACCACCCTGAGCCGCTACTCTCCACCTAAGCGCATATGCAATGCCCAATAAACATACATTCAAGCAGAAATGCACGATTCTACTCAATGTCTAACTCGATCATCTCGCAGACTCGAAGTCCTCATCGACCCCCTCACACTCGCCTAAGCCTCGCATGAGAATTATTATGTTTATTTGCTCATGACAACCCGATGCGTGCATATATATCAATTCGGGCCGCCTCCGACGATTGATATTATTTACGACACTCTCCGATGTATATCAATCGTCGCCTCCGACGCATTGATATTTCGTATGACTATCCTCCGATAATTATCATTTTTAGACAACCATCCGAAACCATTTTCTGTACTCATCTCATGCACTCACTCCTACCGCCCTGGTGTCCTGAAGGTACACAATGCAATGCGCCAATTCCATTACAGTCTATAACACATGCAAATATATAAACATGCATATATTCACATAAGAATTAAATCACACAATCATGTTATGTAATTTCACATTTCATCACATCAAAATTAGCTCACGTGGGCTAATGATCAAATACGAGCAATTCTGCTTGAATTACTCGACCAAACACATTAATTCACAAAATTTATTTTAGAACACTATTTCTGAATAGTGAAACCCCTAAGCATTTCATTCTCAAAATCACCAATCGCTTCGCTCACTTAGTGAACCCGGTTCCACGGCCATTTCCGTCCCCATACAAACCAATACATGATTTAAAGCATAATTCATCAAACAAAATAACCAAACAGTCTGTGGATTGTACAAATCCTCTAAAAAAATTTCCAACAATTCGGTCCCAAGATTTGGGACCGATCAAACGGCCACTCACGGCCTCAATCAACTCAAACATTGTAAATACACTTAAACAAAGTGTAAAACCCAAGTAGGGAGAAACCCCTACCTCACGGAGTTTGTCAAAACTCAAATCCGGTGTCCACGCGTAGCCCGCTCCGCATAGAGCGCTCTTTTCCTTTGCCCCGAAGACTGCCGACGGCTTGATCAAGGCGATATTTTGTAGAGAGAAGTCGTGTGTTCTCTCTAAAATCAATTTTCCCCCCTCTACATCTCCTCTGTTAAATTCACGTTTTTGCTCTCTTTTCACTTTGGAGAAGACAAGCACTATTGATTATTTTGTCTTTTTCTAACTTAACAATTCCAAAAATGATAATTTTGTCCTTCTTTTCCCAGTTTTGACATTCGGCTCTATCTCGACCGTCCATTTACATCATTTATCTACTCATACCACTCATGGCACATGAGTACGTGTTATATGTGACTTTCGTCGCATCGAAAATCGCTTATCGCATCCAACCGGCCATGCTCAACATGTAAATTCCGATCGTCTTTAATTCGAAGAAATTCGAATGGATAGCTAGATTTCATGAGACGATTCCAACCCAACTGCCATTATCCGAGATCTAGAGAATAAATTTCGATTTTTAATCGAAATTACACCGTAGTCCGAAATTACAATTGCGAACCGAAATTACGATTTTGCCCTTTCCAGAATGGTTTCTGCCTACAATAGCCTGGGCTTCAAGATACAAGTCCAAACGTCGAGATTACAAATGGGTCCAGTACTAGTAATAGGCCCTTAATGGTATCCCTCAAAGGCAAGCCTAAAACGAGGGCCTAACTCGCCCTTTAAACGCCGGCAAACTTCGCGAATCCGTAGACAGGAAAACACCCAATCTCCACCAATCAGGAAAGTAAGATATTCCTCAATTATTGCCCATCAATTATCCCTTATTAATCGATTTACGATAAGGAAAGAAAATCTCCTACCTAGTGGGAGAAATATCATATCATCCTCCAACAAGGAAACATACTATTCAGTATCATCATCCAACTAGGAAACATACTATTCAGTGTCATCATCCAATTAGGAAAGTTGTCATGATCATCCATTATAAATACCAAGCCACCCCATCGCAAAGGCACGCAGATTTATCAAAGATAGAAAATTCATTCCTCTAAGGCCGATCTCTCTTCCCCTAAAGAACTCGACTTAGGCATCGAGAGGCAACGGGCGAGCCTCGATCCTTTTTTTTCCTCGTTGCAGAGGGAGTCCAACTACTGCAGTTACCGGATCCGCCAACACCAAGCAAGCTCCCCGTTCCAGCGCTTGAAAAGCATCATCAGCCAAGGCCACCAGGAACGACACCCCTTTACAAATAAAACTAACCTCTCAGTGACTGATGGTATCAACTCGGAACCCAAGCAGGAACCACGCCAATCCCCCAAGGATGCAAGACTAGCTAGGCGGTGTGGATAGCCAACCTCTCGGAGGCACGCTAGAAACTGTGTAGGTCAACACGAACGAGGTGGAAGCGCTTCGCGTTACCAGCCAACACTTACTAAAAGAGTTAGAGCAAGTCACCAGGAAAATACAACACCCCCAAGAGACATGACAGGCCTGAAAAGACCAAAACCCTGTTTCCCGAGAAGAGCAACACCTAGACCCTCGTCGAGAAGCGAATAGAGAAGGATAAACTAGCCACATCAGGGAGCATGATCCTTACCAACCCCCTAGAGAGGATCGCAACGAGGAGAGGATCACAACGAGCAAAGGTTCAGGGACATCCAACAAGAAATCAGCCACATGAAGGTAGCGGTAAAAGGTCGAGCTCTAGTCACCATGGACGCCCTAGTGCAATAAACCGAATCTCCATTCACCGCCGGGGTGCTGCACTTCCCCCTTCCGGCAAAGTTTAGAATGCCGTAGATCGAGACGTTCGACGGGACAAAAGACCCTATAGACCACCTCAATACATATAAAAATCAGATAGAACTACATGGATATCAGGACCCCTTACGATGCGTAGCCTTCGTTATCAATTAAAGGGCCAAAGACGCTCGTTTGTAAATAGATCCCGGCCGCTCTTCCGTCTCATCGCTCACGTAATCCTCCATCACATTTGTCTCCCACTTTATCTTGAGCAGGATGTATTGTGAAGTCGAAGTTATCACTCAATTACAAACAAGAAGCTCTCAAGAAAGCCCGAGGTCATATGTTCAAAGGTTTAACACGAGTCGCCGGCAGGATATCCTCGATGAAAGTTCTCCGTTACTACTTCTATCAAGAAGGCCGGGGTGCGCCGAAAAGATCTAATGTCTTCCATCTCAAAGAACTCTCAGCCGAAGATGGCCGAGGTCCCCACCAAAATAGAGAAGTATATCAACGTGAAGAAGCCTCCTGGTCTGGCTAAAGAAGCTCTTTATTCAAAAGGAAAAGAGCAGAGGCGACAAAAAAAGAGAACGAAGCCCCAAGATAAAGGCTGCACAGTGACAGATCCCTGGGCGAGGAGCAGAAAACAGAGCGGTCCCCGGTTAAGACGAGGGAGCGCCGTGGATCGGGCAGGGACCACCACTGAAATGCAGTAGCGCATTCACCTCGCAGAGTACACCCTCTGGTCAGCCTGTCGCAGGTGCTCTACGCCAAGTGCAACATGAAAGGTTCCCGAGGCCATCCCGCATGACGCCGACCCGCGAGAAGAGACGACACTAAATACTGTGAGTTCCATAAGGACCATGGACACCGAACAGATGACTGCATCCAGCTAAAAAATGAGATTGAATACTTGATCCGACGTGGACATCTTAGCCAATACGTGGCCTTCGTATACGTGAGCGAGTCCAAATTCCACAACCACCTGGCTACCCAACCCCGCTTTAGCATCAACCGCCTTTGAGAAATCCATGCAATTCCTGAGGGCTCATGGAAAGCAGAGTCCAGCTCATCTAGTAAGGCCCACTTACGCAAAGATTAGACGTGGGGAAGCCTTAAGTACAAACAAAGATTCAAGCTTCCTCGGCTGATACTACCATAACCTTTTCTCTCGCACCGACATGAAGGTCGCCAACACCCCCATGACGACTCCACTTGTGATAAAACTATCCTATTTCTCGACCTGCACGTGGGTGAGTCCGTATGTGCAGGCCTAAAAAGGGAGGAACAATAGTGATAAAGATAGAGAATAATACATTGCTGCCTTCTAGAACAGTCACAGGTTGGAGAATTTGCATCGACTACCGGAAATTGAATAAGGCTACTCGAAAAGACCATTTTCCATCACGCTTCTGGGGACGATGTTGGGATAGCCGGGTAGGCATGAATATTATTGTTTCTTAGATGGGTATTCCGATTACAATCAGATCGCTATATCCCCAAAGGATCAAGAGAAGATGACGTTTACTTGCCCTTATGGTACATTCGCATTCAGGCGGACGCCTTTTAGGCTGTGCAATGCACCATGCACATTCCAGCGTTGTATGATGGCCATATTCTCATAAATGGTTGAAAAGACAATTGAGGTGTTCATGGATGACTTTTCAAAGATAGGAACTCCTTGACAATTGTCCTGAAAACCCGAGGTCGGGAAGTAATTAGATGAGGAAACCAATTCAGGTTGATCAGAGAAGTGTTACTTTATGGTATAAGAAGTATAGTACTTCAAGGCACCGGATTTAAGAGGAATAGAGGTAAACAAAGAAAAGATCGAGGCACAAAGAAATTACTCACTATCATCCCTGGTGGAAGGGCATAAGAAGCTTTACCACACGTAGGTTCTATGGAAGCGCTCATAAAAGATTTTCTTGGATTGCAAAGCCTTTGTCTAGTCTGCTAGTTCAAGGGACACCATTTGATTTTGATGAGCATTGTGTGTAAGCATTTTCAGTCTTGAAGGATAGATTGGTATCGGCCTACAGAGTAGCACCGTATTAGGACCTCCTCTGCTGGAAGCAATGTCCGGCGCCGCGATCTGCGCGATCGTGAGCAATGCCGCGCGTAAAAGAGAAAGGATATTTCAGGTTATCCACTATGCTAGCCGGACTTTGAATGATGCCCAACTAAATTATGTCACCACTTAAAAAGAGCTATTGGCCATCGTTTTTGCCTTTGACAAATTTAGGCCCTACTTGATTGGAAATAAGGTAATAGTGCACACTGATCACTCAACCATAAAGTACCTAATGACTAAAAAGGACGCGAAACCGAGATTAATACGATGGGTACTCCTATTGCAAGAATTTGACATAGAGATAAAAGACAAGAAGGGAACAGAGAACCTAGTCGCGGACCATCTTTCACGGTTGGAAAGGCCTAGAGACGAGGTACATGTCAATGATAATTTCTCGGATGAGCAGCTCTTAGTAATTGAAGACACAAAGCCTGTTCCATGGTTTGCCTACTATGTGAATTGTGAATTACTTAGTGGCCAAGGTGATCCCTCCAGATTTTAGCTACCAAAAAAAGAAGAGGTTCTCTGCATTACTTGGAAGCACTACTACCTGAAGAACCTATTTTATGCTAAAGCATCAGGTTGATCAAGTGATAAGACGATGTGTACCGGAAGACGAAATGGGTAGTATTCTGAATCACTGCCACACTTTATCATGTGGGGGGCACTTTGGAGGCCAGAGGACAAAGGCAAAGGTACTTCAATTAGGTTTCTATTGGCCTAGCTTATTCAAGGATGCTCACTAGTTTGCATCTACCTATGATAAATGCCAAAGAACGGGGAGCATTTCCAAACAGGATGAACCACCCATGCGCACAATTCTAGAGGTTGAGATATTTGATCAGGGGATGGATTATGGGTCCATCTCCCCTCTTCATTCAAGAATTTGTATATTCTCCTGGCAAATGGATTACATCTCCAAATGGGTAGAAGCTATATCGACATGTACTAATGATGCCAGTGTGGTAGCCAAGTTCCTTCGTAGCCACATATTTACACGGTTCGGCACTCCACAAGCACTGATTACAGATGAAGGTACTCATTTATGAAACAAGCTGGTTGATAAGGTCTTGCAAAAATATGGTGTGCAGCATCACACATCACTAGCATACCACCCACAGGAAAATGGGTAAGCAGAGGTATCAAACCGAGAGATAAAGTCCATTCTAGAGAAAACAGTCAATAGCTCAAGGAAAGACTGGTCGAAGAAGATTGAAGATGCACTTTGAGCATATAGGACAACATTTAAAACCCCATTGGGTATGTTGCCATTTCGACTAGTTTATAGGAAAGCATGCCACTTGACGGTGGAATTGGAACATAGAGCCTACTGGGCAACTAGGCTATTGAACATGGATAGTAAAGTAGCCAGAAAAAAGCGAATGCTACAACTTAGTAAATTAGATGAATTCAGAAATGAGGCTTATGAGAATGCTCGAATCTATAAGGAAAAGGTGAAAGCTTAGCATGACAAACATATTGTAAGGAAAGAGTTCACAGTCAACGAAGCTCATTGCTCACCTCGTCGAAACTCTTCCTAGGCAAGTCAAGCCAGAAATGGTCAGGTCCGTCACAAAGGGTTTAAGTATTTCATGGAGGGGTTGAAATAATGCATCCAGAGAAGGGACAGCTTCAAGGTCACGCCCAGATTGAAAAACCGCATTGGAGGAGACCTAGCAAGAAAATAGGACACCATTCTAAGCACACTTGGAGCATGACAGTAAGGGTATGGAAGATCACCAACAATTCAGTTGTTTTTTCGGTCTAAGAGTTGTACGTTGAAGGGATGTCGAGCTAACGACATTAAACATAGCGCTTCTTAGGAGGCAACCCAAGTATTGTGAGATCCCCTTCTTCTTTGAACTTGCATCATTTTCTGTCTTTTTATTTGCTTTTCGATACATTTCAATCTCGTGGATCTCTACTTTTGTTTTGTTTTAATGTGTTTGTGAGTTTTTGAGGTTTGCCGAAGGATGCGAGCACTATAACTAAAGGGTTTACATGTTCATGACAGTATGAGAGAGCCAAATTCGTGTTTTATATGGCTTAGCAACCTTTCCTAAGACGCCTACACAAGTGGCACTTTATTTATGCAAGGTAGATCTCTTTACAATCGCCAAGTGCGGAAACACATAAAAAAATTTTCCAACCTTTCTCTCGCACGTGAACGTGATACCCCTACGCCATGCGTAGCTTAACAAAAATTTTGAACTCCTTTTTAAAACCCCATCGGTTTTTCATTTTCCCCCTACACAAATTCTGCCCTCTTTCTCGCTTTTTTTTTTTGTCGTCCTAAACCTTAACCCTAGATCTATCCTAACGGGTCTACGTAAGTCGATCCTAAAAGAGAAAGAGATCCCACTCTACCTCGCGGTAGCTCCACTTCCCCCCTTCCTGAGGATCCCCAACAAAGTCGCTTTCTGGGAGGCCAAGCGAATATACCATGAGTCACTGGTCAACTGCTCATTTGTCCCAGAACGAGGTTTTCCAACCTCTAACACGTTCTTCAACTTCATCATCCAGAATCGCGCTGGCAGACACTCTGTGCACCCCCTGTCCCTAGAGTGGCCTCGATTGTGCGGGAATTCCACTCCAATCTACCATTCAAGGTTAGCACCACCGTTGGCTCGGAAGCCAAGTGGGTCGAGCTTAGTTCCTGCAATCTAGACCGATTTATCGTCACTGGATGATGATACATGACTATAGAGCCTTATTTGCAAGCATAGACTATGAACGCTTGATGTAGGAGCTCACCAAGGGCAAGGGCCTATGGAAACGCCAGCCATCGACGGGAGACTTTACAAATTTCCATATGCACTCCCTCACGCCAGTGGCTAAGGCCTGGTACAATTTTTTGTGCGTAAAAATCAAGCCTACCTTGCACCTTAGCATAGTCACAAAGGACAAGACGATCCTTCTCTACGCCATGACCTAGGGCTTCAAGTTCGATATCGGGTTTGTCATCGAAAGGGGGTTGATTGAGGCGACCTAAGGGCTATACACCAGGGCCCTGATCCACCCCTCGGCTGATTACTCACCATGCTAACCGGCCAAAGTCCCGATGTGGACTCGAGGAATGCAAAGTGCCAGCCGCCTACCCACAAGCCCACACCGGCACAGGAGCCCCGCGCAGCCTGGGAGGAGGAAGCCTACGATGATGCCGCAAAGAATCGCCTTAGTGAGGGTGAACTGAGATCTACAACCCGAGGTCCCCCTCCGCTTCGACTACCGGGCATACTAGATTCATGAGCTCACCATGAGGTTTTACGCTTATTGAGATAAGACTCAGGAGCACCTTGTTGCCCTGAGCCAGGATATGGATGCACTCAAGGCTGAGATGGCCATCATTCACTCTAACTAGGACCAAATCAAGCAACAGTTGGCTCAACTCCTCTCTTTTCACACTCTACCACCGCCACCACAGTGATTCTCCGAGACATATCTCTGTTCCCTTATTTCCCTTTCTGTCATTAAGGACACTGTTAGCTTTCAGTAGGGGGTGTGGGTATACGGTTTGGCTTAGTTTTATTTTTCTGCGTGTTTTAGGTCCTAATTTTTGTTAGTTTTATTTTTTAGCATGTTTTAGGACCTAGTTTTTGTTCATTATGTCTTAGTTATGTTTGCTTTTGGTACTATTGTGATCGGGTAGCTTTAGGATTTGGCATTAATTTTTGTTAGCTTTAGTCTTGGCCATGATTGCAAAAGGGCCAATGTGATCGTGTAATGACTACGTGAGAGAGTAAATAATAGAACTCTAAGGTTGCTTGATGATCGACTATCAGAAGTTTAGAATGACCATGTCTCGTCACCTCTTTTAGATTTCAAGAAACCATTTCCGGGCAAGCTATCGTGACACACACGTAATCTTCAAGGTATGCCTAGACTTCGAATCAAGATAAGAGTTCTATGAACCTGGAAAGTTTAAACACCTAAGTGATGGGATTACCTTAGAAAATAGGACGCTTTGGAGTCCCAACAAGTATTTAAAAAATTAAAAATAAGAAAAAGAAAAAAAAATCAAAATAAGTTTGTGGTTCGAATGCTGGATAACCTATCTAATCTCTCAGTACGCCCGAGGGCCTTTCAAAGCCTAATGCCTTCACAACCGCCGGGAGCCATTGACTCCCACTCTCACTACATGGGACAGAAGATGATGACATTTCCATAGTTTAGGGCTCTCGAGGTTTGGCTGAGTGTCTGGGTGAAGTTCAGGAACCGAACACCGATGCCCTTAACCAACTGGTGGGGAGTCACCAATGGATCCCCGCTAGGAACACTCACCTAAAACTTCTTGGCACTAGTGGTCTTTCATTTTTATTTTAGAGTTAATCCCTTTAGGTTAGTTGAAGCGAATAAATGGGTGTGTTCTTATCCTTTTGTGTTAAGTTATTCCAAATAAGCAAGTTAAATTCATGTTTGAGGGTACTTGAGCCGAGTTATACATTGGAGATCATACTTCAACTACATTATGGACTCCTTGGGAAAGGTTATTGAACACTAAAAAGCGGGTTGACTTGCTTGGTCAATTGGGCCTAACTCAGTGCAGGTTTTTGAAAGTTAAATAAATCTAGGTAGTCCCCGTATTTCTCCAAAGAAGAATTGGTTCATGTTGACTTTTCGTACTCATGTAATATAATCATATTGTAAGTGTTTAGTTATGCCATATTCTTGCATGCCCTGTTTAGAGTCTGTTCTTGCTTGGGAACGAGCAAGAAACTAAGTTTGGAGGTGTTGATCGGCAGGAATTTATGTGAAGGTACTTTTAGTAAGATTTCACGTGTTCTTATAACCTTTGCTAATCGCATGATTCACATTCATATTCACTCATATTGCGCTAATCCTCCATATTATAATGTTTTGTAGGACACGGTGATAAAATAAGCAAAAAAGAAGCTAAATAACTCGAAGGAAGACCCAAAGCAGAGAAGAAAATGAGGAACGAAATCAGAGCACTCACACAACGGCGAAGCACTCCACGCTGCGGCATAGCCCTTCGTAGCAGCGTGGAGGTCCTAGCCACTACGAACTTGTAAGGAAGACATTCAATGGTCTCGGGTACACCACGACGTAGGACCTCTTCGCCGCGACGTAGCGAGGGTTTTTCAGAAATGGCTGAGCATTAAATGACCTAGAATTTTCGGCCAATGATGGGCCTACTTCTCGAGACATAAAAGGAAGGCATTTTCTAGAGGCGGGGGTCATTCGGAGGTGAGCATTCAGAGGCAGACAGAGAGAGAAGGACGTACAGATAGAGGAATATTGACGGATACGGATTCCGAGAGATCATAAGATCTAATTCTCTTCTCGTAGTTCTTTCCCTAATTTATTTTATGTTAAAAATCTTTCAGTATGTAATGAATATCACCATGAACTAACTCTTCTTTCTAGGGTTTTGTCAACCCTAGCCGCACCATTATGGATTAATGTATTAATTTTGGTTTATTTAATATTAGTATCAATTTATATGGTTGCTTTACTCCTGAAAATCACATGTTATTATTTGGCCAATTTTGGCATGTTATTACTAGGAGTTTGAGATTGAGAGAAGATGACTTCTAGGGACATGGGTAAAGCAACACTTAGGTGGCGTTTGTTTTTTGACTTAATGCCGGTCGAATAGCTTTCAAAGATTAAGTCGTTTGTTTTTTTAAATTTTCACTAATTTATTGTTGAAATTTTTAAAAAAGTTCAATAGAAAAAGTAAATATTTGGCTTCTTCTGTCTGTGAAGTCATTTTCCACAAAAATAAGAAAAACTCAATCATTGCCCAACAAAAAGAATAGCTAGCAATATACACTACTGGGTGGATGACAATCTGAGGGCTCGGGACTGGCGATCCCATCCCTAACCCTACTTTATTTTTCTTCACTCCCAAACTTGTCTCATTTAAAAGGCTCAGAACAGACGGGCGAGATGGAAAATTCCCAAATTCACCCTGCATTTTATTTTTGTTTATTTTTAAATTTTAATTTTTTATATTTGTTTTTTATTTTTATTATATTAAAATTAATATTTTTCATAAAAATAAAAATATTATGAATTTTATATATTATTTATTAAAAACATTATAATAATAATTATTATTTATATTAAAGTATAAAATAAAATAATAAAAAATTATTTTTTAAATATAATCGAAGGGTTTATTATTATTATTTTATATATATGGTTCATATTGTCATCTGGCTCGTTTTATACTCGAAACAATTTATTTCTTTTCAGTTCACTTTATTTTAAATTCATCTTAGCTCAAGCCATTTCCTCGACTTTCGAGATTTTTAAAATCTTGTCTCTAGGAGTCACTAACAACTTATCACTTAAAATCGAAAAATTTCCGCTTGGCCTTAGAATTCGACGAACTTTTTCTAGGTCACTAGGATTTCACAAGACGAATTTAACCCACAGCAATCAAGCCACATCCGAGATCTAGATACCTTTTATAAGCCTCCCCGAACCCTTATGAAAATTTATTATTTTTTTATTAACATTTTACCATTTTTGAAAATTTCTAATTTTCTCGCCTTACGTAAAGTAACAATACCGAATCCCCAGGTTCGATTTGAAAAAAATAAACTCAAACTAGTTAAAAACCCGATTAAAATTAAATTAAACATGTGGCAATAAGAGCGAGACGGGACGGGAACCCAAAATAATCCGTCCCGTTGTCATCTCTATTCACTACCTAATGTTAAAAAACAAACAACTTAATACTTAATGCTATTAAGTGCTATTTAGCATTAAGCTCAAAAAAAGTTCTATTCAAAGATTAAAGTAAAAAAACAAACACCACCTTAGTCAATCGGGAATGTGATATCACTGTTCCAAGTGGCATTAGGTTTGCACATTTATGCATTTATGCCGAGGGTCGAGGCGCAGATGCAATACACCCCATCGGCAGATACAGCGCATATATCTCGAGAGAGAATATCTCAGAGGCACGATCAACCGCTAACATAAATCATATATGAAATATTAAATAAATACTTACCCAGTTAAAATCCATCAGTGGTAGGTGACTCGCCAAACCCTAGTTTTCTCATCATTGTCTTAAATCAATATTTTAATATTAGGTTTTCCTTAGATTATTTAATTAGTCATAATCACTATGACTGATCCAAATATTATCTAAGACGCCAAGCCAAGATCCGGAAGACGCTCTCTTCGTGGGAACGACACTTGACGGCGCCGCACTATACTACGGAACTCGATACGCGGTACTGCGCGATGTGCCTCACGCGCTTTTACTTAACTTTACACACCTACTAACAAACCAAATGTATGGTTTTGAAGAAGTACATTATAATAAAAGCTAAAGGATCACATGTTTTACTGCGATTGCATGATGACTTTGCCGATTTTTCTTCTATTTCGCTCATTTCCGCTCAATGGTTGGCCTAATCACAAAATTGAGAAAATAGAGCATTAATAAACTTATTTCTCTTATAAAACTACTAAAACCTAATCAAAACATGGGGATAAAATGAGTATTTAAGATACTCATTAGCAATCGATAAAACTGAACTATCACCAATTATAACACTGTAAGAGGCGGTGTACAGCTCATGAAGAGCCAAGGCAGCAAGATCCATGGTCACATGGTGAGAGGTGCCCGAACCAATGACCTAATCCAAAGAATTACCAAGAGTGAGAGAATCAGAGGGCATTAGGTGCAAAGAAGGCGTGGAGTCGAGCCCTGCAAGAGCGTGGAGGAGATGCAAGCGCCGAGGTGGATAGATGACTGCATTGCCGAGAAGAGGACCTAGTTATATGACAAATTTCACATTTCTCGAGGTAGCGACTATGCCCGAACTAGGTCAACAGAGCTGGATGCTAAGGAGGCCCGGGAGGAGCATGCCCGAGGTATTGACTACGCTCGATTTGGGTCGGTGGAGTAGGTCGGTATTGTGGGAGGCATTAGGTGGGGTCCATGATTGCGAAGATCAGTTATGGTTCCGTTTGCCGTGGCTGTTCAACCGACGATGTGATGAAAAGCCAAGAAAATTAATCAAGGCAGTGGCCAGAGTGGAGGCGGGCGGGTGCTAAAGGAACCAAAAGTTGCAGTTGGGCCTCTTAATTAAGTAGGTGCTCAAATAATTCCACAAACATAATTTGAATTTCCAGAACTTGTAGGGCATAGGATATGTTTGAGTAGGTCGGGCCAAGTTTGTTAAAGACACGGATGGAGAGCTCATCAAAGTCAACATGGACATTTATAAGAGCAAGATAGTCAATGTTGTGTTTGACATCTTACATGTGATCGATAATATACCGATTATCTTGCTGAGGGTTGACAAGAATTTGGCGATGGATCATGATCCGTGATGAGGGCCTAAAACACTCATGCCATACCCAAGGTCACATGGCGGTTTTAGCTAATTTATGGATAAATACGTATTTTTATAAATTATATCTCGATTCTTTTGCATTTTGTGAATATTAGGTGGAACGGGCAATTTTTGAGATCATTTTGGAGTAGAGAGAAGAAGAGCGCAGTCGGAAGGAACGCCAATGCGTCGGTTTGCCAAGAAAAGAGGAAGTCAACAGCGGCAACGCCGCGACGCTCAACATCGCTGGAGCAACCAATGTCGCGACGTTGCGACAAGCAACGCCGCTGACACGATTTCTCCACACCATCATTAAAAGCAAAAGGGCTCAGAATTCGAGGGCATTGGAAAACGTAAGGACTAGGGCACGGAAAGTAGAGCGCATGATTTTAAATCGTGAGAGTAAGACAGCTTGCTTTGTATTTTCTTCTTTCCTGAAAGACAGCTGATGTTTTATAGATTGATTTTGTGTATAACCAAGTTCAGTATGTTCTAGATTCACATCTAGGGTTTTGTTGAACCCTGTCACATTTGCATGGATTAAGATTTTGATTTTATATTATTCAGTTATTCATGACTTGTTAGTATCTACTCTATATCTATGAATTATATACATGTGGACGTTCCGCTAACATTGGCATGATTCTTTCCGGGTATCGAGATCGATGAGGACGCCTGTGATTCAATAGAGCACCCTGGCCAATCTGCACATAGGAGATATCCCCGATTCCGAGGGTAGCGATTAAGGTTAGAACATTTAAGTGTTTCGAGCATCGGGTCAGTAGAGATACACTCAACCTCGGCTAGCGAGATGTTGATACACCCTCGAGAGGATATCTCATGTGCAATGACACCCCGCCATCAATGAGTCGTGAATAGATCGAACTAGTAGTAATCCATCGGGAGTGTATGTGGGGAGACAAAGCCCTAGTCTCCACAACACAGTCATTTACTAAGATAAATTAGTTTAGAAAGTAATCTCATACATTAGCCACCTGTCATTCAAAGCTTATGTCCAGATAATATTTCAAAGGCTAAACTCGTGAATCAACGACTTTTCCCCAAAGGGTCTGAGTTATACGTATTTAGGTACACTATATTACTTGATACGACGCGTGCACTTACGCACATAGGCTTATACATTTCACACATCACGCTTTCGGCCTATCAAGTTTTTGGCGCCGTTGCCGGGGAATAAGTTTAGTGTTGATATTGACAATAAGGCAATTAGATATTATTCTAGAATTTTTGTTTTTATTTTTTTTACAAGTGCTGGTAATTTGTCTTTCGCTGCGTGGGTGTGATTGGCAGCTTGGCGTTATAGTGAGTGCATGAGAAGACGGGATCAGATTGACCTACATCCGTTTGATCCCCGTAGCCGGAAGAACCTTACACCGGACACGCCGAACCGAGAACAAAGACATAACGTAAATCTAGCAATCATGCAGAATAAATGAATAGCACGCATTCGCCATGATTTCAAACGAGCCAAGAAGGGACCGTGAATGGGGAATACGTAGGAATCATGCACCAAGCCGCTTATATAGCCGATGATCCATTCATGTCAGCTAAGAGCTCGCTTACCGCCAAATTGTTCAGATTTAATTATCCACGATCACCAATTCAGTAAATAACTTCGAGTTAAAAGTCGCGACCTTTACAAATGCGTTTCCTTAACATCCTCTGCTCCACCTGATCGCCTAATGAGAATTGAATATGCATTTGACCAACTTCCTCAAGCTCAGGACACGATCGCAATGGAGCCACCGGGCGAGGCACTCTGTGTCAGATTGTTCCTCTCACTAGGTGATAGAGCCAAGCATTGGTTGACAAGTCAACCACCGGACTCCATTACTTCATGGAACGACTTAGTGCAGAAGTTCCTGACCAAGTTCTTCCCACCTGCAAAAATTGCACAATTGGTGCAAGAGATCAATACTTTTGGACAACTAGAGGGAGAGAACCTGGCAAAAGCATGGGATAGATTTCACGAACTATTGAGGAAGTGCCCACATCACAGACTGACTAGATGGATGTAGGTCCATACTGTATCACTTGAATTATACCTAACGCTTTATAAATATGTTTAGGGTATAATAAAAGTAAAGTATATTTATTCTAATAAAATAAAGATAAAAAACAAAAGTAGGAATATGCATAAGTTAAATTACAAATAATAAAGAAGATTTTGAGGCTATTGTAAAAATACTACAATTGATTTGCAAATATTAGGAAGAGTTGAGGACCAAAGTGAAATAAAAGGATAAGATCGGTTAAGGATAAGACCAAAAGAAATATCTTATTTTGGTCTTGAGAAAGGGAGAGCAAACACGGATGGGGTGAGAGTAGCAGAGAAGAAAGGAAGAAGCAAGGCAAAAAGATCACAAGTGTATGGATACATGTCTTGGGTTGTATGGAACTAAGTGAGTATGTGTAATAAATTACAGTGTATTGAATTTTAGTTTCGCCCAGAAAGTTTAGATACATGGTTCGAACCCTTGTTTGGTGTATGGTTTGGGTTTGGAAACTCCCAAAACTCATTTCTAGTTGTGGTTGAGTTGAGAATGCTTCTAAGGCTCCTATAGGTGTGTTTTGGAAGGGTCTAGTTGCAAGTTGAACTAAGAAAATTCCCCTATTTTTGATCATACTCAGTAGCTTGACCTAGGAACGGGTTTTTAAGAACAAAGGAATTTGATAGTACCTTCTGGTAAATGGTAGCTACATAAATGAAATTGATGTTAGGCTTCTCAATTTCAATTTAATTCCCGAGATCAAATTATGGTCTTTTTACCCGACAATAAACGGGGCGAGAGGTCAGCCTGAGTGAGGTCATGCGCAGCGTAGGTCAAGATATCTCATGCAAGAGGTCGCCAGACTCATCCAAGAGGTCGGCGAACCTCACCTCAGAGGCGGCAGCCTATCGCCATTCGGGTTTGACTCACGTGATGACCCCTCCAATTCCCCGGAATGCTCATAACTTCTTCGTCCGAACTCGCTTTCAACGTTTCGACTCTGCGGAAAGCCCATTGAGTCAAGAATCCATTCATATGCCTGAGGAAGATAGGAGGTGTCAGACCGAGGTGTTATACCGAGTTTACCGAGGTCAGGTCAGCTCGTCTGGGTTGACTACATATGACCTCCAACTTCGGAAGGTCATAACTCCTTCGTCCGAACTCCGATTCGGTGTTCTCGACTCATGGAACCGATTGAGTCAAGAATCCACATTATGCCTGAGGAGGATAGCAGGTGCCAGACTGAGGTGTTAGACCGAGTTTACCGAGGTCAGGTCAGCTTAGTCAGTCGTCAAATTGTCTGTTGACTACGATGACCTCCAACTTCTAAGGTCATAACTTCTTCGTCCGAACTCCGATTCGGTGTTCTCGACTCTATGGAAAGACCATTGAGCCGTTAATCCATCCATAGACATCTTGATAAATTGAACTCATATTCGTTCCAGAAATCATGAAACCGTAGGCCCCGTAGGGGTAACCATAGTTAGTCTATATTATGAACGCTATTATAATTCATAAATAGCTCATAAGCATACATGGTAAGCATTGTTATTTATGCACATAATGAGATATGAAAAATGCAAAGATATGAATAAATAATTGTATATATATATCTCACATATGATTACCGAATGACAAAAATGAATCGGGAATAAGAGATATGTACTGAACATAAAATACACATGGATTGTCTGCTTATAACCTAGTAGAGGGATAGATAGGCATGCCTATGTGGAAGATACATTGTCGCAAAGATACGATACGACATATCGAGGTCCCATTTGTCGATGACATAGATCCCTGCTGACACGCTGCCCCGAAAGGTCACCACTGGGGCTCTCATGACCACTAAGCTGCATAAAGGAGTACACACGCCGCCCTTACAGGCTTCTCAGATTCACTTCTAAGGTTTATGCAAACATGAAACAATAAAGAAATGATGTGTATATAAATGAAATGGAGAATATATGACATGATATGAGAAGCATAGCACGATGATAGTATATGGTTACAAGAACACATGGAAGTACAAGATGACATGAAAAGTATAAGGGAAGATGATAAGAAATGAAACCTGGTTATGAAAATATATATGAGAAATGATAATAATCTGTAATGTTATATGTTATATGCATTTGTATAGAAGTGTGGTGACTCTTAATAGAAGTCATATCCCACTCAAGCTTAAAGTTTAGCACTGGTGTTCAATCTCGTGTAGGTACAAGAGGAAACAGAACCTAGCAATCCATCAAGAATCAAAGGCCACACATCCATAGGTGTTCCACCGGAAGACCTTTTAGTCTACTTTGGTATATGAAATTTTGTAAACTAATGTAAATATTGTAAATGCAACATTTATATGAGTTTATATATATATTTGTAATCCACTACATATAATATAATACAAGTTAAATGTTTAACATTATATGAATGAACTAGCTTAGTGTTTATACGTGGGAAATAAAAATTAAAAAAAGACCCCTCACTGGCTGACCCTATGCCGAAGTTAGCATAATGCTTAGTGGTATCGAGCCCAGGTTTAGACGCTTTCCGAAAGCCTAGGTTTAGGCGGCTCGAATAGAGTATATATGGTAGAAAAGCCTTCGTGGTTTAGTAATGTTGGCCTCGATGGATGTCCTCAGGTTTTGTAAGGTCGGATCGCCCCGGCCGAGAGTGTTAACCCAAGGGAACAAGGGTTATCAGCTTCTGAACCTTCGGAAAGTAATGTACCTAATGAGCCCACAGAAGCCTTGCTGAGAATATCGCAAGACATGGATCGGGTTTTGGATAGATTGACCGCTCCTAAAGCCCAAGAACATACTGTGAAGAAGACATGGAGCAAAGGAATTTCATGGGTCTAAAGTAGCTGGAAGAGAGTCAGAGAAAGTCAATTCTGGAAGTTAGAAAAGTTAGAAAGGGTATTAGAAGAGGTTAGATGTCCTCCCATCGAGAGTATCATGTGCAATTATTATTACAGAGCGAGGTATATGACTTAGTGAACTCAGCTTAGAAGTCCAAGGATTCCTAAATCCCATGACTTGGGAGTTCTTTTGTCCAAGAGTTCGAAAGTAAAGTATGTTACCGAAATGTATGTGGGATTCCAAGTGAAATGGGGCTCGACTTTGAAGCAAAGGAGCTTATCGGTGGTCGAATATGAAAAGAATTTAGCCATCTTAGTAAATATGCACGGGACTGTCCTCACCGAGGCATTTGCAGTAATTTGAGGATGATCAACATCTTACCAGAGACATTGCAGGCACCTGTGACTTCTCCAAGCAAAGGATTTTTATCAATGGTCGTCAGAATGAAAGTAGAGAGACTAGAAACTGAGCAACAAAGAAAGATTTTCAAAATAGGTTTTCTAGAGGAGCTGTCCCCGGGAAAAAGACTAGAGAATCTCCAAATTTCAATCGAATATAGTTCCGTCTACGAGAGGTAGAAGGTAAAGGTCCGTAGCATGTGTAGTACGTAGAGGTGCTCGGGCTTGGACAGGAGAAATTCCTGGTCGCCCCTACCGTCATAAAGGTATCTGGGAGCTCACAGGATATCGACAAGTAGGTGTTTCCTGGGTGTGGAAGCCTTGAGCATTTGAAAGCACAAAGGTCCCCAGAATTGTGGATAATAGAAGCCAATAAGGAAGTGGCAGAGGAAGATCTGCGGCACCACTTTCGACTCGTGATCGTGGTAGGGGTCGTAATGGCCCATCTCAAAGATGGGAGGACGAGGAGGCATGGCTGAGACAAAGGATCGCCCCATGCTTGAAGAACACCAAGACGAGCATATGCAATGAAGGCTCGTGAGGATCAGGATGCTCCTGAGGTTATAGCTGGTATATTTTCTTTATATGATATAGAGATGCATGCATTAATTGATCCTAGATCTACTCATTCATATATGTGCATGGAGCATGTATTTGATAAAGTATCAGCAATTGAGAAATTAGCATATGACATGAATGTAACTAGTCCGTTGGGACACAACGTTAGTGTGAATAGCATATATAAAAATTGCCCCATTGTTAAACAAACAAGAGAGTTTCATTGATTTGATGAACCACTGGCCCCATTTAATTTGAACTTTGTAATGGATCATTGTTCAAGACTCAGCCATCATGATTATGTGACGTTATAAAGAGTGCTGAGGATGCTTTCTGACCAGACTTACAATAGCACACGCAATAATCGCGTAATGTCCAATGTCATCCCACTATGAAGGTTTTGGCATTACAGGTGATGTGAGATAGCTTCCTTGTCATGGACATTGACTCCAAGAGAGTCAAGCTGATGCAGAAAGATCCCAGTGCGGTAAATTCCCATGGTTCCAAGAGTTACCACAGGTATTCTAATGGAGAGAGGTGGACTTAGCCATAGAAATTGTACTAGGAACAGTCCCTATGTCTAGCAATTATTACGTGATGCTCCAACTATCGAATATTTTAAAGAGTCAATTGCAAGAACTTTTGATAGGTAGGATTTATCCGACCAGCATGTCCCTCAAGTGCACCCGTTTTATTTGTGAAAAAGAAAGATGGCCCTTATCGATGAGCATCGACACATCGGCATATTTCAATAAGGTGACAAGTGAAAAAACAAGTACCCATTGCCGAGAATCAAGATCTTTTTTATCACGCTGGCGGAGCGGTGTCTTTTTCAAAGATAATCACATCGTGGTATTATCGGGCTGAGGGTAAGGAAGAGATGTGTGCCTGGCACTACTGAAACCCGATATGGCCATTATGAGTTCTCGTCACGCCATTGGTCACTTAAATGCAAACGCAAAGATTCGCGGATTTGATGAATAGGGTTTCACCCCATGTGGATCAATTATCGGGTTTTTATTACGATATTCTCGTGTATTCTAAGGATGCACAGAACATGAACAAGACCAGAACAGTCTGGAAACGCTAAGAAGCAGGTTATATGCTAAGCTCAAAGAATGTGATTTTTGGCCAAAGGAAGCCATCCTGTGACGACAGAATCAATGAGGGTATAAGACGATCCCGCTTAAGATCGTGGGCAGCCATGGAATCGGAAATCACCTCAAAATGTAACTAAGGTAAGAAGTTTCGGTCTAGCAAAAAGTTATTGTGAAGATTTATATGCTTTTACCATAGCTCCGCTCACCAAATTACTCAGAAAATGAATAAAGTTTGAGTGACAGACATATGTCGAATAGTTTTGAATGCTTGAAAGGAATACCGTCAGCTGAATTCAGATCGACGCTAAATTACTTCGTGAAAAAGAGTATACCTTGTATAGTGATGCTTCGCATTGGTTTTTAGATGTGTGTTAATGCAAGATGGAAGGTAGTAACAGTTCAGGACATTGAAGCCACATGAACAAACTTATCCTCTACTCATGACTAGAGTTTAGTCAAAGAGTGTTTGCTTAAAATGTGGCACACTACTATATGTAAAAGTGTAGAATTTACACCGATCATGGTAAGATTCAAGTATTTGCTAATGCAAGAAGAGTTAAATTTGAGACGGGAGGTGGTTAGAGTTATTTAAGGATTATGATCGTGATCACATAGATTACCACCCCTAAAGGCTAATATAGTAGCCGATGCTTTTTAAGCCGAAAAGAGACGCGGTAGCAATGTCACCAGCACAAAGATTGGAGATTAGCACATGATGGAGCCATGTTAGCTCAACTAGAAGCGCAACCCGGGGCTTTAAAGAAAATGATTATAGATGCTACAGAAAATGATAAGAGCTGCGTAAAAGTTACAGATGTTAGGATGGTGACAAGACCAAGTTTGTAGAGAAAGAAGCTGGAAGTTTGTATTTCCAGAATAGATTACAAAATGCATGATAAAGAGTTAAAGCAAAGGTACCATGAGGCCCATAATAATGTACATTACCATGCATCTCGAGGGAATAAGATGTACCAAGACTTGAAACAACTTTTATTGGTGGAAAGGAATGAAAAGAGATGTGGACCGAAGTATGTGTCTAAGTATTTGACGTGTCGTGAAGTCAAAGTCGAACACTGCGCCCACAAGTTTGTTAAATCCCTTCCACCTCAATGGAAGTGGGATAACATTACTACGGATTTTGTGGCCTGCTTCCCTTACACAACAAAACATGACTCGTCTAGGTGATTGCAGATGTGCTCACAAAGTTGGCCCACTTGGTATTAGAATGATTGACTATTCTATGGACTCCACTAGCTGAGTTATATGTGGATGAAATTGTGCGATTGCATGGTGTGCCAAGAAAGTCTATTGTGCTCTGGAAAGAGATCCGCGGCCACATCAAGGTTCCGAAGGAATTACGCCTTTGTGCACTGTCGGTTTAGCATCGCATTCCATCCGCAAACAGATGGATAGTCAGAGAGACTGATTCAAGTACTCGAAGATATGCTTCGAGGTTATGTCATGGAATTTCGAAGTTAGGATACAGTATATTCCATTGATGGAATTTGCCTATAACAATAGCCATCATCACGGGCACCATACTTAAGCTTTCTCAGCGGTCGGAAACGAGAACTCCCGTGGTGTTGGACATATAATTGAATGAGCATAAACTGATAGGTCCAGGCACAGTAAAAGATATAGAAGAGAAAGTACAAGTTATTCTAAGAGAGTTAGTATACAAGATCACAAAAGTCGTGATGCCAACCTAAAGAGGAGAGATATTGAATATAACGTGGGAGACAAGGTCTTTTAAAGGTATCACCATGGAGGAAAATTTTAAGGTTTGGTCGTAGCGCGTGTTGAGTCCATGTCTATAGGCCATATGAGATTTGAACGACACCCTGTGTCATCGATCGCATGTCAATACGCAGAATATCCAACGAAGTTGGAAACATAAATGCAGCGAAATTTATAATTTTTATCCCTTAACCTAACAAGGATCATGCGCCGATAAGAACCGAAGGAAGGGTAAACGAACTTACTCTTGTAGATCGACCGCCAAGCCTTCAAAGTCTCGCGCTCGTTTATTCGATCTTCAAAGGTGTTGCCTCAAAAACGTACCACCCTCTACAAGTATCCACACACGAACAAATAATGAACGATCTTTCAATCGCTAGTTCAAAGTTCGCTCAAAACGAAATTGTGGCTTCTCTGCTTTTGGTTGTTCTTCTTAAAAAGACGACTACACCCAAAAATATATGTCTCACATATATATATCTATATAAGTCTGCTAGGGTTTTAAATCAAAAACGAATTTCCTTATCAGATAAGGAAACAAATTTATATCATTATATATTTAAAACGCTTTTAAATAGTAACAATTTAAATTCAAATCCTATCGATAAGGAACGAATTTATTTATATTATTATATATTTAAAACTCTTTTAAATAATAACAATTTAAATACGAATTTCCTTATCAGATAAGGAAATGAATTTATATTATTATTTAAAACCCTTTACAGATTATTTCCTTATCCAATAAGAAAATATAACAAATTAATTATTTGTTATAATTTAAATCACGAATTTAAACTTTCTCAAAATTAAATTCGAATTTAAATAACAACTAATTGTTATTGTAATTTAAAAAATAATCTCATCATTTTAAATTACTATAGAGAGTGAAAACCACAACCGTTATTATTCGTTTCCACTGTGTTACTCTTATAGGTTCATTAAATGATCATGGAGGCCTAAATCACATTTTGATCCTACAAGTCATAAGTGGCCTCTAGCAAGACATTGTGACTACCCAAGTTAAATGAAAAGCTCATGATCCGAGACAACCTTAATATAGCTAATGACATAATCCTTTTGTCTCATGATATCTTGATAGAATATAAGTACGACAAAGTCAACTTATATCGCTCTATCTTTGATTACCAAAACCCACTAGACCGACTAAACAAATGACATTGGATCTCCATCAATTCATTTGAGCACGCCATGCATTTCTTAGTCTCAATTAATGAGGGGGCCCAGAGATATCTCTCTTATAATAAGAGGGACAATTCCATTTTAATCGTCATGTCTCACTACATAAATTCTTATTATGTTCAAGTATAACCTTTATAGTCATCCGATTAAAGACAACGTTTGATTATATCAAAACACAATATTCCTTATGTTGAGAATTATAGCTATCCTCAGTCAAAGGATTTAATGACACAAACTATTAGAGATTAATTTATGACTTTGATCCATGTACAATCTCAAGACGGTCCACCAATATTTGTTCTCAACAAATAGATATAAATTTCGATTCAGATCTTCATACATATTCATCCCATGAATATCAATCAAACTTTTTATACTAATCTTAATTCATTGTTATTCCCATAACAATAACCAATAGGGACATTTAGAATAATTAATAATATTATTCAAGGACATTATATATACAAACATGCAAATCAAAGATAATAATAAATTCTCATAAATAGTCAAAAATAGTCTGTCCATACAATAGGCATAGAGCACTATTACTAACATGGCACCTCCTGAGTCGCCACCATACAATGTGCTCTATGTGTCGATGTTTCGAGATACCGCCGGTGGATGAGCTCCATACGCCGCAAGAGATACAAGTACAAGAGGATTTGTCATATGATGAGTGAGCCAAACACCATTCCTCGCTCGAGAGGTGAAACAGCTATGAACAAACAAGTACCGCATGAAAGTGCTCTAGCAACACCATGGTAGAGAAGAAGCTAATTGGAGCCGTGCCAACTATGAGAGCACAAGATCTCGCAACTCTTCGATCAAAGTATGAATTTCAAGGACGAAATTCTTTAAGGGGGGAGAGTTGTATGACCAAATTATGTTTACATAACGGTTTTATAACATGTTTAAGGTATAATAAAAGTAAAAGTATATTTATCCCAATAAAATAAAGATAAAAACAAAGTAGGAATATGCATAAGTTAAAACAAATAATAAAGAAGATTTGAGGCTATTGTAAAAATATCATAAATTGATTTGGTAAATATTAGAAGAGTTGGAGGACCAAAGTGAAATAAAAAGGGATAAGATCAATAAGGATAAGACTAAAAAGAAATATCTCATCTCGTCTGAAGTGGAGAGCAAAACATGATAAAGAGAGAAGAGAGAAGAAAGGAAGAAGAAGTTAAGAAGAAGAAGATCAGCGTATATGGATACATGTCTTGGGTTGTATGGAACTACCAGTATGTACAATTACGGTATGGAATTTAGCTTGGTCTAGAAAGTTTAGATATGGTTTGGAACCTTGCTTGCAAAGTAATAGTTCTGAAAACTCCCAAACTCATTTCCTCGTTAGGGCTGAGTTGAGAAGAGTTCAAGGCTCCTATAGGTGTGTTTTTGGGAAGGGTCTAGTTGGTAAGTTGAACCCAAGAAATTTCCCTATTTTTGATCATACTCGTAGTCTGATCTGAACTGCCTGGGGTCAAAATAAAGGGAATTTATCAAAGAAGTCCTTCCCCGTGAATGGCGGTCTTTTACTCCTCGAATAGTCAAATAGGTGAGAGAGGTCAGCTCCATAGAGGTCAAGTGCAACGTAGGTCACAGACCATGCAACAGAGGCCACCTCATGCAAATGTGTCAATAGACCATGCAAGAGGTCACAGACTCATCCAGAGAGACACGTATTCATGCAGCAGTAAGACATCAGACCTCAGTGTTGCAGGTCAGCGCACTTCATGCAGCGTAGGTTAGCGCACTTATGCAATGAGTCGCCAGACCTCACCTTTGTAGAGGCCAACAGTCACTTGTCTGTTTGACTCACGATGACCTCCAACCCCTAAGGTCATAACTTCTTCGTCCGAACCCGCCGCCGGTTCTGACTCTACAGAGCTCATTGAGTCAAAATCCATCCATATGCCTAAGGAAGGGATAGAAGGTGTCAGACCGAGGTGTTGTGGACCAATCACTGAGGTCAGATCAGGTCAGCCTGTCCTGGTTGACGGCTACACTCAACTTCGAGAGCGTCATAACCTTCCGCATCGAACTCCGATTCAGTGTCTCGACTCTATGGAAAGCCCATTGAGTCAAGAATCCATTCATATGACTGAGGAAGATAGAAGGTGTCAGACCAAGGTGTTAAATCGAGTTTACCAAGGTCAGGTCAGCTCAGTCAGGTTAGGTTAGCTCATCTGGGTTGACTACGTATGACCTCCAACTTCGGAAGATCATAACTTCTTCGTCCAAACTCCTATTCGGGTGTTCTTGGACTCTATGGAAATCCCATTGAGTCAAGAATCCATCCATAGATAGCTTGATAAAATTGGAACTTGTATTCGTTCCAAAAATCATGAAAAACCGTAGGCCCTGCAAGTAACCATAGTTATCTGAGCATATGAACGCCATTATAAATTTTCTTTTCATAAATAGCTCATAAGCATACATGGTAAGTATCGTTATTTATGCATATAATGAGATATAAAAATGAAAAAGATATGAATAATGATTTTTTATATATATATTCACATATGATTACCGAATGACAAAATGATTCGAATAAGAGATATGTACCTAACATAAAATACACATGGATTGTCTCAAGTATAACCTAGTAGAGGGATAGATGTGCATGTCTATAGGAAGATACAGCTATTTGAAGATACAGACATAGCTGCATATCGAGTCCCGTTTGGGTCGATGACATAGATCCCGTTTGATCACTTGCGGGTCTCCGGGAAGGGTCACCACAACAGCTCTCATGGACCACCGCTTTCGCATGAGTACACGCCTCGGGCTCTTATAGTTTCAGACCACAAGGTTTATGCAAACATGAAACAATAAAGAAAATGACAGGTATCTGCAAATGAAATGTAGAGAATATATGACATGATATGAGAAGCATAGCACTGCTATGCGATGATAGTATACAGTTACAAGAACAAGAAGTAAAGTACAAGATGACATGAAAAGTATATGGAAGATGATAAGAAATGAAACTGGTTATGAAAAGTATATATATATGAGAAAATGATAAGAACTCAGAATGTTATATGTGTTATATGCATTTGTGGTAAGTGTGGTGACTCTAATAGAAGTCATATTCCCACTAAGCGTAAAGCCACTCGTGTTCAACTGCAGGTACGTATGAGTGAAAACTGCAGGACCGGGCAATCCACACGCTAGCCAAAGGCCACGCATCCATAGGTGCTCATCGGAAGACCTTAGGTCTATTTTTGTATATGGAATTTAGTAAACCAATAAATATTGTAAATGTTGAACATTTCCATATATGGAGTTTGTATATATATTTTGTAATCCGCTGCTACATAATATAATACAAGTTAAATGTTTAACATTATATGAATGAACTAGCTTAAAGTTTATACGTGGGAAATAAAAAATAAAAAAATGACCCCTCACTTGACACCCTATGCCGAGTTGGCGGCGTAACACATACTTTCTATAATGGTCTGCGGAATGCTACTAGAACATTGATTGATGCCTCGGCAGGAGGGGCGCTAATGAAGAAGACCACAGACCAAGCATATGAAATCTTGGAAGACGCTGCTACTAATACTAATCAGTGGCCTATAGATAACATTACACCAGTGAAGGCCATAGGTGGCACAAATAACGAGGTTCTCAGCAATCTAGTTACTCATGTTGCATAGCTAACTAAACAACTGACTAGACAACAACGCATCGCGACTATACGATTCAACCCACGGGATAGGTGAATTTATGGAGGACAACACAACAAAGACACGCCGTCAGAAACCAAATGGGGGCTTGAGCATGCCCAGTATGTGTCGAGGTTTAATCAAAGTTAGCCACAACAACATGGTCAGTATGGGGGCAACAACTATCAGAACCAAAATCAAGGCCAAGGGTGGCGCAATACTCAGAATAGTCAGAACAGTCAGGGTTATGGATGGAGGAACAACCAAAACAACATGCCACTATCTCAAGTAAGTGAACCACCTCCCGAGAAAAAGGTGGACTTGGAACAAGCCCTTGCGCAAATGCTCACCTCGCATACTGCCTTTATGAATGAGACAAAGGCGAATATGCAACACCAAGCCACCCAATTGAACAATCAAGCAGCACAGTTGAGAAATTTAGAGGTGCAGATGGGCCAAATGGCCAATCTATTGACAGAAAGGCAATCGGGTTCCTTACCAAGAAACTCATAAGTGAACCCGAGACGAGAGGGGAATGAACATGTAAAAGCAGTCACGCTGAGAAGTGGTAAAGAATTGGTGATACAGGGGAAACCCTCAGTGACAGAGGAGGTAGGAACTGAGGAAGTCAAATAGACCAGTCAGAATGATAATACAGAGAGGGAACAATCCCAAGAGAAATAGTCTGTAGGAGAAGAAATTGAAGCAAAGGATTGTCCACAACCCATAGCCCCTATTCCGTATCCCTAGCGTCTAAAGAAGCATAAGCTGGATAAGCAGTTCACCAAGTTTATGGAAGTGTTCAAGAAACTGCACATCAACATTCCGTTTGCTGATGCTCTGGAACAAATGCCAAGTTATGTCAAATTTATGAAGGACATCTTGTCACAGAAGAGACGACTGGCAGATTTCGAAACAATTAACCTAAATGAGGAATGTAGTGCCATCCTTCAGAGGAAGCTACCGCAAAAGCTAAAAGACCCAGGTAGTTTCACTATCCCTTGCACCATCAGAAACGCTATCTTTGAGAGAGCTTTGTGTGATTTGGGGCACCATGAGCACCTATGTCCCAATCTATATTTGTATCGCTCAGTTAGGAAAGCCTCGCCCAACCATACCACACTCCGCCAGCGTATTGCGTCCTTAAAGCATCCAAGAGGGTGATAGAAGATGTCTTAGTGAAGGCTGGATGCCCATCTTCCCAGCATATTTCATTGTATTAGACATGGAAGAAGATAAAGAAATTCTATAATCTGGTAGACCATTTCTGCAACGGCGTGAGCAATGACGACGCTCGAAAGAGAGTTGAAATTGAGAGCGCAGGAGGATGAAGTCAAGTTCAACGTGTTCGCTTCAGACATCCGGCAGAGAGGATATATGCTTCATGACGTAGATCGTGAGGCTATAGTGTGTCTAGCCAAAGTGGTCTCACTGATCCTTGAGGCTAGCCTAGTACGTAGTGATTCGCAGAATCTAAAGAAGAGGCAAGAGGAGTATGTAAAATGATGATTCATCTAACTCATAGAAGAAATATTTGAATCGCTAGGTAAAAGTACTAAAACGCCAAAGGTTATCCTGCTGAACAACCACCTAAGATGGAACAAAAGCCATTACCTAGCCATTTGAAGTATGCTTATCTTAGGACGACCTCCACCTTACCAGTGATCATTTCAGCATCCCTGACAGAAATAGAGGAAGATAAGTTATTGAGGGTACTTAAAGATCACAAAAATGCGCTCGGATGGTCTCTGGCCGATTTAAAAGGGATTTGTACTTCTATGTGCATGCATCGAATTTTGTTGAAGATGGCTTGCGTTCCCTCGCGGAAGCACAGAGATTGAATCCAACTAGCGCAAAGAGGCAGCCCGTGAAGGAGGTATTAGCGGCGATACCGGGTTATTTATCCTATTTCAAGCAGATGCAGTCCGGGTACAAGTAGTGTCGTATGGATAGAACAACTGGTCATAAGAATCGGTGGAATAACACATATTATCGCTTTCTAGAACAAGCACGGCTGGAGAGAATTTGTATTGATTATCGGAAACCGAATAAGGCTACCTCGGAAAGATCATTTCCTACGTCGCTTTCCGGATCGATGTCGATCGATTAGCCTGACACAAATACTATTGCTTTTGGATGGATATTCTGGCTACAATCGATTGCTATAGCCCTCGAAGATCGTGGAGACAACATTCACATGTCCCTATGGTACATTCGCATTTAGGCGGATGCCCTTCGAGCTGTGCAATGCGCCGGGCACATTCCAATGCTGTATGATGGCCATATTCTCCGATATGGTTGAAAAAACAATCGAGGTCTTCAAGGATGATTTTTCTGTCTTGGGAAGCTCCTTTGACAATTGTTTGGAGAATTTGAGGTTGGTGTTGATAAGATGCGAGGAGACCAACCTTGTACTCAATTGGGAGAAGTGTCATTTTATGGTACAAGAGGGCATTGTACTTGGGCATCGGATTTCTGCAAGAGGAATAGAGGTAGACAGAGCAAATATTGAAGCAATTGAAAAATTACCTCCACCTTCATCTGTAAAGGGATACAGTTTAGGCCACACTGATTCTGTAGACGCCTATCAAAGACTTTTCAAATTGCAAAGTCAGTTGCTCACTTATCGGGTCAAAGGACACCTTTGAGTTTAATGCATAGTGTATGCACGCATTTTCAAATGACTATGAGATTGGAGCAAAGAAGGTGAAGAGTAAGAATATTCCAGATCTACTATGCTAGTTTAACCTGAATGATGCCCAAATCGAACTATGCCACCACGGACAAAGAACTATTGGCCATTGTCTTTGCCTTTGAAAAATTTAGGCCTTATTTGATTGGAAACAAGGTAGTAGTCCACACTGATCATTCCACCATAAAATACTTGATGACTAAAAAGGACGCCAAACCCGTACTAATCCTGGTGTTCTCACGCAAGAATCTGGACAGAGATTAAAGACATAGAAACAAGAACTAGCTGCGCATCATTTATCACTGCTAAGTGGGCAAGTGATGAGGTCCAAGGAATGACGACTTCCCGATGAGCAGCTCTAGCTAGCTGAAGACAAAAGGGCGGTTCCATATCAGACTACGCGGAATTATTTGCGGCCAAGGTGAGATCCCTCCAGAATTTAGCTATCAACGTAAAAGAGGTTCTTCGCATACTCAAAACACTACTGGTCAGAGGAACCTATTCTATACGTGCATTGTGTCGGTAATTCAAGTGATTAGGAGATGTGTGCCCGAAGATGAAATGAAAAATATTTTGAACCACTGCCACACTTTACCATGTGGGGGCATCGGGTGGGCCGTGAGAACGCCAGCCTGCTGTACTTCAATCGGGCTTCTATCGGCCTAGCTTATTCATGATGCGCATCATCGATCCATGGGGTACCCCAAATGAATGGGGAGCATTTCAGAAAGGATCAACCACCCATACACAATTTCAAAGTAGAATCGCTTGATTTATGGGGATGGATTTCCGCGTCCATTTCTTTAATAACCCAGACATCTTGTCGGGCAATAGATTACGCCTCTGCCGGTCAAGCAATACCGACCGCACTAATGATGCTAGTAGTGGCCCGCCTTCTTCGGCAGCCCACATATTCTCACTCGCTTGGCACTCGAAAGACCGACATGTATAATTACTACCCATTTCAATAAGATGATTGACAAAGTCTTACATTGGCATGAGGCATGATCGCATATCCTCAGATACCACCCACGTGCACAAATGGGCAAGCAAGAGGTATCGAATCGAGAAATCAAGACCACCTTAGAGAAAATAAATAACAACCTGTGAATGATCGGTCGAAAAGATTGAGGATGCACTCTGGGCATACCGAACAACATTTAAAACACCATTGGGTATGTCTCCATTTCGAATCATTTATGGAAAAGCATGCCACCTGCCAATGGAATTTGAGCATCGAGGCTACTGGGCAACTCGGCAACTGAACATGGACAATACATTATCCGGAGAGAAGCGAATGCTACAAATTTCAGTTGAATTTGACGACTCCGCAACGGCTTATGAGAATGCTCGATATGCAAGAAGACGAAAGCTTGGCACGATAAACATATTTGCCAAGAAAGCACCCGGAGGCGGACAACAGTCCTGCTTAATTCCCACCAAACTCGTTCGAAAATTAAAGTCAGATGGTCGGACCATTCATCAGAACTCCAAGTTTTTCCATACGGAGGGGTGTAAATTACACATCCGTGAGAAAGGAACATTCAGTTAAGACTAACGGTTGAAGCCTATGATTGAGGTGAGTTCCATGCGAATAAGCAGACCATTCCATTGAACACGCCAAAGGAAGTACAATAAGCAGTCATATAAGCCCGGGTTCCCGGGCACATTGAGATTCAGGGCCGTCGAGCTAACGACATTAAACAAAGCGCTTCTTGGGAGGTAACCCAAGCTTTTCTTGAAATTTTTCTTTCCATAGTTTACTTTTTATTGTGTGTTTTAATTTTGGTTTGGTTTTCTCTCGTCTCTTCCGTACCGGGATTTTCTTTAGTCAATTGCTGTGGCCCGAGACCGAAAGTAATGTGGAGGATCCGCTCGAGAAACTCACTTTAGAAGTTAAAAGGGGTCACCATTTCCACTAGGGGGTTTTCTCATACCTTAGAACCTAGTTGAAAATTTTGCATTTTGGCCTTCTCTATAACGTCGAGACGCCCAACGCCATGGCTTTGCTCACCAGCGAAAACCAAAACCTGGTAACGCCGCGACATTGATCTCAACGTCGCACGCGGTGGTTCACCGAACGTCGCGACACGCTAGATCTCAAATACCGTCGCGACGCCGCCTTTGCATTCTCCTGAACGTCGCCGGGACGCTGGAATGTTCCTCCCGAAACCGACGCTGGGATCCGGCAAAGTCACGACATTGTCGCCACCTCCGACCACTCTGTCGCCTCTCCCACTACCAGCCTTAGCCACCCACATCAGCCCTCCGCCACCGTCCCGAGCTTCCATCACAACCCGGTGCCCCAACTCCTTGCCCCGCGCGCGGGTCTCTGGGAGTTCGCATCCTTGTACCGGATCCCGTCCGGGGTCCCCACGCGAGGTCCACAGCCCAAGGGCCCATTAGGTGACCTAGAGGTCGCACCTCCCCTGCCGGGCCTCTAGCCCCGTTCCCATTGTACACCTTAGGTGCTCTACCTATTGTCTAGGTCACCTGGGCGTGGCCTCCTTTGCTCTTCAAACCCAACGTACTCTAGGAGCTAGGCAACAAATTCACCCCTCTACACCTATATCAGGTTTAAAGCCGATCACGAACGGGGTCGGCCAACGAGACCCGACCAATTTTGACCTCACCAAGTTTGTCAATGAGGGTGCCGCCGATTGGTTTGGTACCATTTGTAAGAATCGGTCATTCATCAAGGAAAAGGGTTTCCACCATCCCGACGATTTCTTTCGCAAGACCATTGCGACTAAGGGATGGCGGGCGCTTTGCCAACCACCTCGTCCAGCTCCGACGAGTGTGGTAAGAGAATACTACGCTAACCTCACCTCCCATGTCGTCAAAAAGGTCCGGTGTGTGGGTGTGTTGCAGACCCCCAGCGTAGTCTATCAACCACCCTATAATCTCGACCCGTCCCCCGAGCCCTTTGATCGCTCTTCATGAGCGCCATACTCGAGGCTGTCCGCCCACCAACTGGCTGGGTGAGAGGGAAGCTGGGGTCGCTGAAGGCACACTACAGACTTCATGCCAAACATTCGGGCCTATATTCTCATGTATAACACATCACGCCGCCTCATTCCGACGACGAATGTGTGTGAAGTGACTGCCAAGCGTGCCTTGCTCAACTACGCCATCATCCAAGACATACCCTTTGATGTTGGGCAGGTTATCGAGGATGCTATCCTCCATAACCGGGATGGGAAAATGAACCTGGGGCACCTCTTTCTCATATACGGTCTATGCAAGAGAGAGTCAAGTTCTTAGAGGACAAATGAGGCGTGGAACACCCCATTAAAGCTATAATGGTCAAGCGTGACAAACCGGGTGTACCACGACCGAGGAGGTAATGACTCGCAAATGAACCTCGAACGAGGATGAGCCTGGAGTATCAGCCTGCTTTCAATCTCCCCGGGCCATTCCCGTGGAGACGCCGGGTCGCCATCCACTCACCCACCACCCCACACCGACCGAGGCTCCCATCCAGTCCCACCCCCTCGACCCGCAGGACCCGGTGCTCGCCCCATCGACACGGCTGATGTCTTCTCTCGATATAATCAGAGCACCAGTCCCTATTACCTAGATACGTGGAGGCCTCACGCGCCGACATGCATCACCGTCCTGGCTATCAGCGACTACCCAAATCAGCGCCTCCTCCAAGACCCAAAGCCTACCTACCTTCGCCTCCCACCAGCCACGCCACTCATCGCAAAGGATACGACCGATCACCAGGAAGTTTCCTTCACCCTCTCTCGCTGTTTCTTTTATAGCCACAACACTGACCCATCCGTTTGGGGGTGGTGATTGCTTGTCTCATTGGCATAGTTTTTGTGATGGGTTATTTTTATTTTAGTATTCCTGCTTTAGTTTAGTTTAGTTTATGTTTGTTTATTTCAGTACGAAGTTCAGGTTTAGCTTTATAGAGTGTTTAGGTTTCAGAGCGCGTGATGCCATGCTTCTGAGAGTCGAGGATCTCTCGTTGGATCGAGTCCACTCATCATGACATACGCAGTATAACCCGTAAATGATTCAGAGGGTGTTAGATGCTCGAATCTCCGCTGAATAGGTAGGGAGACAAAGGAATCACCTCCGATATTCAAGAAACTATTTCTCAATGAGCCTATCACACTCACACATCGATGACCTCTGTGGTATGCCCAGTACCTCCTGCTACTAAGGTTCAACAAAACCCTCGGGAGTCTCTAACACCAAAGAGATGGGACACCCTAAATAAAAGAGGATTGCCTTCGAGCCCCAAATAAAATGAAAAAAAGGAAAAAAAGAGAAGAAACATAGGAACATAATAAGTGGGATCTTCTAATCGGAATCCCGCACGCCCGCCAGGGGCCTTTCTCAAAGCCCACGCTCGAGCCAACTGCCGGGAGTCATTGACTTAACGCCTGCTACAAGGGACAAGATGGAAGTTTCCTACGCCTTAGGCCCTTAGGTTTAGTTAAGTGTTCGGGTGACGTCGAGGAATCGAATGTGCCCTGCCCTTAATCAACTGGTGGGGAGTCACCAACTAATCCCCGCTACATGAACAGTTAGCATAAACTTATGGGCACTAGTTTTGTTTTCTTTCATGCGTAGGTATGTTAATGATTACAAACGGTGTGTTCCTATCCTTCCGTAGTTAGATTCTCCCAACTAGGTGAGTTGAACTCAAGTTTAGGGGCGTCGGAACCAAGGTATATGCTAGAGGTCATTTATTCAATGCACATAGGGTCCTTTGGGAAAGGCTATCAACACTGAGGTCGAGGCGCTGGCCAACCCGTGACCGAGTTCAAACGAATTCTTTCGAAGTCGAACACCCTTGTGTATCCCCCGAAATTCAACAAAAAGGCAAGAGGTGAGCCTGGCCCATTTCCAATCCTTTGTCTATCAGCATGTGCATCACAATCCTAGTGTTAGGCTATTATAGTATGTAGGCTCGCAGGTCCTGGCTTAGAGGAGGTCGGCTTCTTGCTTGGGGACAAGCAAGAAGCTAAGTTTGGGGGTGTGATGAGTGCCTAAAACACTCATGCCATACCCGCATTTGTCTTATGGTTTTAGCTTAATTTTACTTAATACGCATTTTTATAGCCCGGAGCATTCGATTCTGCATTTTGCGTGAATACAGCGGAACGGGCAATTTTTGAGATCATTTCGAGCGAGAAGAAGAGCGTAGTCGGGCAAGAACGTCGCGACGTCCCAACGTCGCGACGTCGGGTCAACAAGAAGAGGAAGTCAACAAGTGGTCAATCGCCGCGACGCTCAACGCCGCGGACGCTTCAATGTCGCGACACAGAACGCCGCTGACATCGCGAACATCACCATCATCATTAAAAGCAAAAGGGCCCAGAATTCAAGGGCATCGGAAAACGTATCGAATTAAAGGCACGTAAAGCGTATAACAACGACGAAATCATGGAGAAGACAATAAGCTTTTGTATTTTCTTCTTTCCCCGAAGATCAATGATGTTTTATAGATTGATTTTATGTATAACTGAAGTTCAAGATGTTCTAGATTCACATCTAGGGTTTTGTTGAACCCTGTCACATTTGCATGGATTAAGATTTTGATTTTATATTATTCAGTTATTCATGACTTGTTAGTATCTACTCTATATCTATGAATTATATACATGTGATGTCTGGCCAACATTGGCATGATTTTTGTTGCATCCGAGATCGAGAGATGAGGACGCCAGGATCTCGACTGTAGCCAATTTCTGGCCAATTCGTACATAGAGATATCCCGATTCTGGAGGGTGCATATTAAGGTTAGAACATTTAAGTGTTTCGAAGTATCGAGTTGGGGTAGAGATACACTCAACCCTGCTAGCGAGATAGCGGATACACCTCGAGAGAGGATATCCCATAGGCATGATCACCCCGTCATCAATGAGTCGCGGAATAATCGAACTAGGTAGTAATCCATCGGTATAGGGGAGACAGTTCTAGTCTCCACAACACAATAAATTACTAAGATAAATTAGTTTAGAGTAATTCACATTAGTTAATTTGTCACCAAAGCTTACGCCTAGATAATATTCAAAGGCTAAACTCAAGAATCAACGCACTTTCCCCGCTGATTCGCGCCACAAGTAGCTGAGCTAAAATCAACAAAATTTATATACACCTGTTCTACTACATCGTCGTAGTCAAGCTACCGCAAAGATAGTGGTCTAGGGCCGAACACGTGGGATGGGTTTTCATCCTAAAATGGCTCAGATCGCTGCCTCGGTTGCAAGGCTTTCTATTCGACTCTTTGGAATTATGTTTCAAAACAACAAGTGGGAATAGTTTGAAAACCGAGAATTGTAAAACCGAAAGTTAAAGGTGAAAAGTTAACTTTGAAGAATTAGTCACTAACTTATGTTAGGGCAAAACAAGTAACTGCTTTATCCTCAGACAAGCAACCTATAGTCCCCGGGGCATAACCGGGATCTATGTTTAACTAGCAACCTCACCCATGAAACACCCATTTGAGTCAATACATGCAAGATGCAGTTATGGCCCCTTTACTGTTTAAAACCCTAACATTTAATATCATCTCGTAGGCTCAGAAGACCATCTAAAGAATCACAAATTCTAAAGCATGGAGAGTATTGGCCAAACTAATAACATTAAATGCTATAACCCCTAATTTGAGAAACCTAACATATAAATATCATTTTGGGAGGCTCAGAAGACCATCTAAAGAATCACAGTGCTTCTCTCACCTGAATATACACTGGATCCTAAAGCATGGAGAGTATTGGCCAAATTAATGACATTCAATGTTATGCAACCATGTTTTGAAAATATAAGGGCCATAAATACACTACATGTAGCTTTTAGTACAAGAGGACAACATGTATTTGCCCCACCACCAAGTTAGCTTCCTTCCTCTTCAAAGAAAGGAGGCTTAGCCAAGCATCTCTTGAGTTGTCATCCTCAAGAGGTATGTTTGGCAAATGAGAAAGGGAGAGAAAGAAGAGAGAGAAGAGAGAAAAAAGAAAGCAAAACCTAAAATAAAAGACTTTATTTACAAAAAATAAAACTTACAAAATATCTTCCTACGTGATTGTCAAGCCCCAATCGTTACTTAGGTTACAAACAAGAGGGGCTTATATAGGCCTCCTCAAGGTATGAAAAATACCAAAAACCTATGAAATTGGCTAAGTTATATATACTAAGTAATACACCAAGTTTGGAGGCTGCTTACATTAATTACAAAACATGACGAGACATCAAATTTCGCTTAGGCTGAGGAATTTCGCTAATCCAGCTTAAATCACCGTGTCTAGCGAAACAAGAAATTTCATATAGAGATCATAGCTAGCGAAATTGCGATATATAAATTTCGCTAAGCTAGCGAAATTTTTGTGAGAAGTTTAAATCACTATTTTCGCTAAGGAACAATAGCGAAATTTGGAGTGGCTAGCTAGCTCTTGTGTTTTGCTTAGGTTGCGAATTTTCGCTAAGGTTGCGAATTCAAGAACCTTAGCTTAAAATTTTCGCAGTTTAGCGAAATTCCCGCATTACCGATCTTCAATTCTCTCTTCAACTGCATCACATTTTCTTCATTTTGCCTTGATTTTCTTATTGATTCTCGTTGGTTGATGGTATTGAGACTTGAGTTCAAACTTCATGATTCATCATTCATCTCGACATTGAACTCCAAAAGTGCGCAAAGTCTGCAAACAACTGTAAATACCTTCTAAATGGCATAAGTGTTACTAAGAAGACTAGGAATACCAACAGCAATGATATGATTAATGTGCAAAAAGCACTCAAACCTATCTAATATGGTTCAAAATTGCACTGGGGCATTATTACATATTAATCACACCTCAACTAAAACGCTGTTAGTCCCTTAGCAATGCAAAATAAAAGGAGATGCATATGGTGATTTTCAAAAAAGAATTATGATTCAAAAGGGTTATATACATATTAACAATACCTTTAACTCGAGAAATCAAATCAAAACAAACTGACATGAAAGAATCAAAACCATACAAGAACAATTCGAGGTCAATATTGATCCATAATTCTAACTGAATTTCACCGCCTAATGGTTCTTTTAAAACTGTGACAAGCCAATAAACTGCAAATTGCCACCTCCCCCCCAACCTAGCACCGACATGGCCTTAAGTCAAGGGAACAACCTAGATGTGGCTAGCTACACTTTTCTTTCTTTATCTACTCCATCGAAGTAATGCGCTTAAAATCCGATCACCAAAGTCCGTAACGGGGTCCACCGAAGACTCCCAACCGCTATAAGGTTTAGGCATCAAGCCAAAAGGATCACTGACCACTAACTCTAAAGGCTTCACCTGACCACGACTTCGAAATTACACCCACAAGTCATTAAACTCCACCTATCCACCCATGTAACGAACACTAAATCGATGACTCCCAACCAATTAAGGCTTAGGCATCTGCTCAAAGGTTTTCGCCATATACCCCCTGGACCGTGCTCAATTTCAAGACAAAAAGCTTCATGACTTTATTTTTCTTTTTCGTCTTTTCTTTTTTTTTTTCTTTTTCTTTGTTTTTCTTCTTTCTTTTCCTTTGGAAGACAACATTGGTCTTCAATCGTAGGTAACACAAACCTATCCTAGGCTGCCAACATACCTAAGGCTTCCAGCTTTTGCAAAAGCTTAAAGAAGGCACACAATTTCACAAATTCTATTGGAACAAACCAAGCGTTAAAGGTGTGAAATAGCATACAGGGGGAAGTTTCAAGTTGAGCATGCAGGAACTTCAACTGACCAAAAATTTAATTCAAGCATGGAAGTTGTCCTAGCATATAGGTGACAAATAGTGATTCAATTTTCCAACACAAAGCAATTCAATTGTCCAATTGTAGCAATTCAATTGTTCAATTGAAAAGAAAAACATTTACACAAGGTGAAGGCACAAAACATGATATGTACAAAAAGCTATATATATATAAACTGAATAGCTTTTGATATAGCCAAAATGGCTAGTACATGCATATCAAAGCTAAACATACAAAAGTATCACTGCCTACTGGCTAATACAAAAATCCTAATCAAAATCAAAGAAAGCGCTGATAAATGGGTAACTAAACAAAAATCATAAAGAAACCTAACCACCATCGTGGTGGCATGGGTTCAGAAAGGCCGCCGCAAGATATCCAAGGAGGTCATTGAACCGTGGAGCTTAGAAATGCCGAGGTTCGGGTGCTCCAAACCCGAACCGGCACCCGAACCATCCACTATGCCATGCGGTATGCAAATTGCTAACTGGTTATGTAGTGGCAACCGAGCAATGGCCACTAGCTTCTGAATTTTCGCATATCGACAATGGGTTGGACTTAGCTGAGCCTGTGTTTTGCCTGGGCCGCGGTGGGCAAAGATGTACACTGGGTCACCCGAGGGGGCTACTAGCAAAGGGGTTGTTTTCGGGTCATGCTGGCTTCTGGTAGTGAACTAACGCTCTTCCATTCCTTCCTCTCCATTAACACCCTCCTCCCCTACCGCATTGGGAGGCTTCTTCTTCCTTCCATGGCCCATATTCTACACATAATTGTGCAGGGCACTCGTAGTTCCTCAGAGGATCTTCTCGCCGGTTCCTCTTCTTCAATTCCTCCCCGAAGGTGGGCCAACCTGCCACCTGCAAATTGTTTGCAGCCTAAGCACCATCCCTCTTGACTCTCTTCCGTGCATGACAAGTCATAAGCAAGCTTTAAAATTGAACACCGCAAGTTGTTCAATTTAAGCTCCATTTCACTCTCAAGTCCACGCCCCTCTTGCTCGTGGAGCTCTTCACTGCCTCAATTTCCTATTGTCAATGACCACCACCCTATTATCCTCTATGAAATTGTCCACTTGTTTGCTCAAATCGTGATGGCTGAATAATCAGGGGATATGGGTGGTGGTTGTTGTCATTGAAGTGGGGCATAACATGGAGGTTCAGGAGGTGCATAGTCGAGGGAACACTATAGACAAAAATTCATCCACGGTCTCTATAGTCCCTCATAGACTCAGTGGGTTCGGGATTTCTCTCAATGTGTTGTTGCCATCGGTATGGAAGGTTCCTGTAATCCCCTATAGTCATGTGTAAGCTCTAGGGTTACCCTCCGACTGATTGTCATATGGGGACTCATTTTCTCAAACAATTTTCCCACATAACCTGAACTGCTTGCCTTATAGGTTTCAAATCCACTGGGAATGGATTCCTGCAGCAAATATGGCACACAAAAACTGTCCTGCAACACTTTTTTTTTTTTTTTTTTAAATTGCAAAAAGGTTAAAATTAACTAACAAATTAAAATAATCGAATGAAAATCGAAATAAAGCAAGATCGTTGACGATGAAAAAGCCAGCCTGAATCAAGCTGCAAAAAGAGGTGGAGAAATACCTTCACTTGTGATGGATCAAGACTCTTCAACTTACCATTTGTAGTTTGGCACCATCCGGCAATCGCCATTTGATTCAGGCTACGTAGTCGAGCTAAAATCAACAAAATTTATATACACCTGTTCTTACTACCGCCGTAGTCAAGCTACTTCACAAAGATAGTGGTCTGTGGTCAACAATTTTATTGCCTAACCCTAAAATGGTTTGCATCGCGCCTTTAAATGCTGCAAGGCTTTCTATTCGACTCTTGAATTATGTCAAACATGGAATATTTGAACCGAGAATTGTAAAACTGAAAGTTAAAGGTGGTGCTAACTTTGAAGAATTAGGTCACTAACTTGCAAGTTAGGGCAAACAAGTGCGTCCTCGGTTTTATCCCTCACAAGACAAGCAACCCATAGTCCTGCATAACCGGGATTCCATGTTTAACTAGCAACCTCACCCATGAAACAACTCCTATTTGAGTCAATACATGTAGCATGCGCCACGGCCCCTTTACTCATTTAAAAAACCCTAACATTTAATATCATCTCGTAGGCTCATAAAGACCATCTAAAGAATCACAGCATTCTAAAGCATGGAGAGTATTGGGCCAACCACACACATTAAATGCTATGCAACCCTAATTTGAGAAACCTAACATATAAATATCATTTTAGAGGCTCAGAAGACCATCTAAAGAATCGTAAAGGTTTCTTCTCAATTTAATATTAATCGATCCTAAAGCATGGAGAGTATCACAAATTATGACATTCAATGTTATGCAACCATGTTTTGAAAATAAGGGCCATAAATACAATTTTACATGTAGCTTTTAGTACAAGAGGACAACATACGAATTGTCCCACCACCTCAAGTTAGTCCTTCCTCTCTTAAAGAAAGTGAGGTTAGGGCCACGCAGCCTCTTGAGTTGTCATCCCCAAGAGGTGTGTCTGGCAATGAAAGCAGAGAGAAAGAAGAGAGAGAAGAGAGAAAAGAAAGCAAACTCTAAAATAAAAAGACTTATTTACAAAAATAAAATGCATAAAATATCTTCTCCACGGGGACACGCCTCCCAATCGTTACTTAGCTACAAAACAAGAGGTTATATTCCTCAAGGTATGAAAATACCAAAAAAACCACTAAATTGCCATAGGACACCAAGTAATACACCAAGTTTGGAGGCTAGCTTGGCATTAATTACAAAACATGACGAGGCATCAAATTCCCCGCTTAGGTTGAGGAATTTCGCTAACTAGCGAAATCAGACAAATTACAAAACAAGAAATTCGCTATGTGGGCAATTTCATGAATAGCCAAATTCGCTTAAGCTAGCGAAATCTTTGTGAGTAGTTTAAATCAATTATTTTCGCTAAGGAACAAAAGAAGGAAATTTGGGAGTGGCTACGAATTTTGTGTTTTCGTTAGTTTATAAATTCTACAAGGTCATAAAGAATCTAGCTAAAATTTTTCGCAGTTTAGCGAAAAATTCCTGCATTGTCGATCTTCACTCCTCTCAACCCGCATCACATTTTCTTCATTTTACCTTTGATTTTCTCATTGATTCTGGGTTATTGATATTTAGATTCTGAGTTCAAACTTCAAGGATTCATCATTCATCTCGACATTGAACTCCAAAAGTGCGCAAAAGCCCGCAAAACAAACTGTGTATCATTCTCTCTAAATGGCATAAGTGTTACTAAGAAGACTAAACATCAATGGTATAAATGACATGATTAATGCGCAAAGCATCAAACCTATCTAATATAAAAATTTCAAACTCAATTTTTGGCATTAATCACCCGTGGATCGATATCCATACAATTTAGTACAATCAGACATTGATACGACGCTGCACTTGCGCACATGGTGTGGCGCATTTCACACATCACGCTTTCGGCCTATCAATCCGTCCACATGAAGGAGAGGTATACTTTTTTTCGAGAGTGGTCCATGCAACTCGAGATGTGATGGAGGTAGAGATAAAGTACACTAGGGTGGCAGATATGAACCCAATAATTGCATTGAGAAGCAATTGGTCTTGTCAGAGCCAAAGAATATGAGACGAATTTGGGGAGGGGGAATCAGCATCGGGCATAGTTAATATCACCCGGAGGACACGGCTTTGAGCCGTCGAAGAAGTCAAGTGGATCATACCCAAATTAGAGAGATGTGAACTGGAGCCGCAACTTGGAATAATTCGTGGCTATGAGTTTTAGTTGTACTTAAGCATTGACATTGAGAACGATTAAGTTCTGAGAGGCGGATAAGTCCCAATCAAGATTGTTGGACGTCGATGAGGCACGACAGTAGTGGTGGAAAAGGATCCGTCAGCCATTGAGAAGGATAAGGGCTAACGAAGAAGGCGGATCATGAGCGGCGGAGGTAGATAAGGTTTTATTTTATTTTTATTTTTTTGCTGTTAAGCTTGTGGCTCTGATACCATATTATGAAAGAGACTTGTATTATTGAGAGAGATATGGTATATATATACCAATACAAGGGCAAAGAAGTAACAAATAAAAGGAAACCCTAAATATACTCTAATATCCCTAATCTAGCCACCACTCCTTGTGGAAACTAAAGGTACTTGAAAAGATGTCAACGAATGGGAGTGAGCTTAAAGCCCAATAAGAAATATTACTACAGTTTCATGGATCAAAAGGTTTCAATCATAATAAAAATGTGAGATATTTTTCATCAAAACTTTTGATTCAAAGATAAGCTGGAACATTCAAATTTTTTCGTCAAAAAATTCTCGAATCCATTTCAAATCGGTTTCATATTAATGTGATCCAAATCATATCCAATTTTGGTTTGAATACTGTCATATCAAAGTCCAAAATCAATTATATTTCAAACTTATTTTTCTCTAGTCAACAAATATCAAGTGGTGCTTAACAATGTGAGACTTTCAAATGGTTTAAGATCAACTATTATATCTCCTTGACCAGGGTCAGACATTGTGAACTATTATATCCTATTGACAGGGGCAGATATTGTCAACTATGATATCTCGTTGACATGGCCAGATATTGTCAACTATGATAGGGCTAGATATTGTCAACTATTATATCGAGTTGATAGGGTCAAATAGTGTCAACTATTATATCCTGTTGACATGACCAGATATTGTCAACTATTATATCCTGTTAACAGGGTCAAATATTGTCAACTATTATATCTCGTTGATTGGACCAAATTAAACAGAGTAAGAAATATAATTTCAAAAATTTTCATTCACAAAACATAATATCTTCACGATTTTTAACACAAACAAAACAATTCAAAAATACTTTTGTACAAAATCACTATTTGATCTATGGAAAGTCAAACGAATAAAAATAAAAACTTTTCAGAAACCAAAATAATGGTTATTCAATTCAAAACTTTTCAGCATCCAAATGGCATAAAAACAAATAATTATCTTGGAAAATTGTATTTGTATCCCTTACCTCAAATGAGAACTTTAGAATCTTGAATAAATTAATCAAAAAAATCTCCAAGGAATATTTCACCTCTAACATATTAAGAAAGAACTATCATCATTAATTATTCACCTAAATTTATAGGTTTGAAATCCTAACAATGTCATAATGTCAATATTATTAATCCTAATATTTTAAAAATCATAACTATTAATAATTTAATTAATGAGTTTTAAAACTTTAATAAAAACATAATTCCTTCCGATTTCAAATATATATTTATTTTATATTCTTAATTAATTCACCCACTTACTGAAAATAATTATTAGTATTATATATCATATTATCCATTAATATTTCTCTTGATCACAATATTATCTAAATAAATTCTCAAATCTTAGCAAAAATCTACTTGCCAAATATATATCCTCAAATACTTATTATCAAATACATATATTTATAAAAATTTACTTGCAAACTTATCATATTTGCTTATAATTATTCTCCTTCAAAATCATAATTCAACAATTACTTTTTTTCTTTCTAAACAATCTTAATGGTCTTAAAACTGTTATTTCATTTGATATATATGATTTTTCTAAGCATCCATCATAATCAGACTCCTTTCTTAGCACCTATATTCTGTTTCTTTCAAAACCATTTATTAATGTTTAGTTCCACTATTTTATTTTAATGATAATCATACCAATGAAAGTCCACTTTAATTTTTTACTACATGCCTCTTTATCTTTCTTTCTCAATTTCAAATAAACTGAAACATGCAAAGATTCCCACTTTACTTTCAAGAAACTGCAGGAAAAAAAAAGATTTTACCTTTCCACTACTTCAATCTCGACTGTATCCTAGATTTTTCAAGATTATACGAACAAGAAAATACTCTTTAGAGAAGAACGAAAATAATATATATATTTTTTCGTTATACTATAATAAAATCTAGAAAAAAATCTTACTACTTGAAAGTTTTTCTTTAAACCCTAATTAATGAAGTTTTACGATCAAAAGAAACTGCGTAGAGAGAAACGAAAGATCCAAAAATAATAAAATATTTTTACTATTTTTTTCTATTTATACCTAAGGTTTCATAAGTTACCCTTATACCCTTCTTTTAATTTTAAAAGGAATTTTATTTCACACTTACAAATTAATAGGAAACTAAGTGTCCTGCGAATTTCACTCTTAAAATTTTCAACTCTATCCAAAATTTGTACGAAAATTTTCAACGTATTCCAATCTTTCGTTTTCATTTTAAAATACGTTCGTGACTTGAATTTGATTGAAAATAAATAATAAGTCTAAACTGCTTTATAAACCATTTTCTTGAAACAAGCTTAATGAAACAATGAAAAATGCTGCTTAAAATTCCGATACAATATTCATTTTGTCATTCGATTTTGTCTTGATTTCTTTACTATTGCTTTACACTTTTTTTTTTTTTACTTATAATTTTATTATTACACTTTTCAATTCTTATAATTGAAACAGTTTAAACAAAGACATATCCGTTTTCTCTCGATTTATATATAAAACGCCAAATAAATAATTCATTTTCTGTTTTCAAAATTTGTTTTCGTCTTATTCTCGCACCAAACGCTAGCTTTCCTTGTTTTTAAAAAAGTTAATGTGTTAAAATAAAATTTTTTACCTACTAAATAGGACCTAAAGTTTTCAATTTTCACTCGTTTGAAGAACGCATCTGGGGGTTTTTAATTTTTATTTAATTTTATTTTTTTCCTTCTTTTTTATAACCAAACTCCATGCCTGCGCTCGAAATTCATAAACCCTTCTAATACCCTTGTTCAGATCAGGGGATGAGAGTTGCTATAGTTTTACACTTACCATGAATCTCACACCTCAAATTCGTCGATCCGTTTTGAATCTCATAGCAAAACGAAGTGGCTTTCGCTGTCTGCATGGCAACCTACTCACCACCGCCCAAGATTTTATTATTTCCAATGAGGTTCTCACTGTTATGGAAACTGTGAACCCCATGGAAGATGCCTTAGAAAAGATAGCCCCATTTCTCTCTTGTGAAATCGTGAGTGATGTTCTGCAAGAACAGCGAAGACCCGAATTAGGTTTTCGATTCTTCATATGGGCAACGAGAAGACGGAGCTTTTGCAGCCGGGATTCGCGTAATTTGGTCATGGATATGCTTGTCAAGGATGGCGGGTTTGATACCTACTGGAAAATTCTCGAGGAGCTCAAGAATTCTAACATTCAGATTCATTCCCCCACATTCACCGTGCTGATTGAGGCTTATGCAAAGTCGGGTTTGGCTGAAAAGGCCATGGAATCTTTTGGTAGGATGAAAGATTTTGACTGTAAACCTGATGTGCACACTTATAATTCCATCTTACATGTTATGGTGCAAAAAGAAGTGTTTTTGCTAGCATTAGCGATTTATAATCAGATGCTGAAGTTGGATTATAATCCAAATCGATCTACATTTGTCATTTTGATTCATGGCTTTTGTAAAAATGGGAAGACTGATGATGCGCTGAAAGTGTTCGATGAAATGACCCAAAAAGGTATACCGCCTAACACAGAGATATATACAATAATTTTGTCTAGTATGTGTAAAGCAAAAAGAACTAGAACTGATGATGTGCATAGATTGATAAATACAATGATGGCCAGTGGGTGCTATCTTGACTCGATTACTCGTAATGTTGTGCTTGACGGATTTTGTAAACTGGGTCAAATGGATGAGGCTTTTGCCCTTTTGCAGTTGTTTGAGAAGGAGGGGTATGTTCTTGGGCTAAAGGGGTATAGTAGTTTGATTCATGGTTTGTTCAAGGCGAATAGATATGATGAAGTGCCAGTGTGGCTTAAGAAAATGCTCAAGGCTGGTGTTGAGCCTGATGTTGTTTTGTATACAATTTTGATTCGGGGATATTGTCGAGTAGACATGGTTGATCATGCCTTAAATATGTATAATGAGATGACACAGAGGGGCTTGTCCCCAGATACTTATTGTTACAATGCTTTGATGAAAGGGTTTTGCGATAAAGGTCTTTTGAATAAGGCCCAGTCCCTTCTACTTGAGATTTCAAAGAAGACCGACTGTTTTCCCACCTCCTCCACTTACACCATTCTCATTTGTGGTATGTGCAGGAATGGGCTGTTAGATGAGGCGCGGCAAATATTTAACCAGATGGAGAATCTGGGATGCTCTCCTTCTATTATAACCTTCAATGCTCTTATTGATGGACTTTGTAAGGCTGGGCAACTTGAGGAAGCTTGCCATCTGTTTTACAAGATGGAAATTGCAAAAAATCCTTCCTTGTTTCTTCGTCTCTCTCAAGGGTCTGAGCGAGTTATGGATCCTGCTAGTCTTCAGGCAATGGTGGAGCGATTATGTGAGTCGGGATTGATTCTCAATGCCTACAAGCTTCTCATGCAGCTTGTTGATAGCGGGGTTGTACCAGATATCACGACTTACAATATTCTCATCAACGGCTTTTGCAAGGCAAAAAGCATCGATTGTGCTTACATGCTCTTCAAGGACCTCCAGATCAAGGGGCATTTCCCTGATGCTGTGACATATGGTACACTCATAGATGGGCTCTATAGAGTTGATAGAGAAGAAGACGCCTCTCGGGTCTTCGATCATATGGTGAAGAATGGATGTACGCCTAGCTCCGCAGTGTACAAATCTCTTATGACATGGTTGTGTCGCAAGGGGAAGCTTTCAGTAGCTTTTAGTCTCTGGTTGGAGTATCTGACGAGCCGCCTCCCCCCAAGTCAGGAAGATGAAACACTTAAGCTAGCAAAGGAACATTTTGAGAAGGGAAAATTGGAAGAAGCGGTTCGATGTTTGCTTGAAATGAACTTAAAGCTGAAGAATTTGGACATAGCAGTATACACCATCTGGCTGATTGGGCTGTGTCAAGCAAGAAAATCAGATGAAGCTTTAAAGATATTTCATGTTCTGAAGGAGCAGCAGGTAGATGTCACTCCCCCAAGCTGTGTGATGTTGATTAATGGTCTCTCTAAAGATGGAAATCTGGAGATGGCTGTTGACATATTCCTTTACACTTTGGAGAAACGTTTTATATTGAGGCCTCGGATTTGCAACCAATTGTTCAGGTCTCTTCTTTCACAAGATAAAAGGAAGACTGTCTTTGAGCTTATAAACAGAATGGGTTCTGCAGGATATGATTTGGATGAGTATCTTCATCCTCCAATATCAACTGTGTGGAACAAGCAGGAAATCAATAATGTTGGAATTTTTCAATAATGGTTGTGGGCCACATATGTAAATATTAAATATGTTTATGCTGTCAATTTTAATTAAGCCAAACTAAAAGTGATATAATTGGAATTAAGTTATTGGTTTAAGGGTATAATTGTCATGGAATTAATGTGTGGATATATAATGGATATCTCTAATTTGATGAGCCTAACTAAAGTGATTTAATTGGAATTAAGTAATTGGCTTAAACTTATAAACTTTAAATAACTAGAATAAATTCATATTTTAATAAAAATAAAAGTAAAATATCATAATTAAATAATTTTGTCCAAAAAAAAGTACCAATGCTATTTAAAATAATGTTTTCCAACTGAAAAAAAAAAAATCTAATATTCAGGATTTTTTATATGCTCAACATTACTCCACATATAAGTAGTTATACCAACTCTTTGTTTATTAGCGATATCTCTTTGTTGCTCTTGGGTATCAAACATATGGTTCAAAGTCCTTTTCTTGATTTGTTAGTGCATGTGAAGACGTTGAAATTTCGTTATCATTTTCCAATAGAAATTCATCTTAACAATACTCCTTCCAAATAAAGTTGTGCAATCCTGTACAAGCTAACACCGACTCTGTTTGCGTGCTATATGGAAATGGAGGAGCTGTTTTGAAAATTGTAAAACATGACTTAAGTATTCCCAAATAATCTCTCAATTGTATTCCTTAATGAAACATGACATAGATTGATAACTCATTTGCATTTTCAGGATACGACCTTGGCCATGAAAATCTTGAAGATGATAGAGAACACCTCAAAAATGAGCCAAAAAATTAAGTCAATTTGGAAATCCATAGTTCACCAAAAAATATTTACCCAACGAAAAATAGAAAATAAATAATAAATATTATAAAATAGTAAAAAAAAAAAAATTAACATAACAACCAGGTGCTAAAAATAATATCTTGTGGCACTTAAAATCCATTGTTCCTTGATAAAGCATCATTTAACACTTTTGAATCATGTGTGGATCCCTCCTACCCACTTAGTACATAAATGAATTCCAAATCAAAGTTACAAGCTACCAAAACATTTTTTTTGAAATTATTTCATGACAATTACGATAATTGTGAAACCCCGAGAATAATTTTAAAAAAATGTAGTGATAGTGATCAAAATTCGAATTTTCTAGATCTCGGATGTGAAGCAGAGACTTCAGATTGGAATCGTCTCGCGAAATCTATTCTGCGATGTTCATGAATTCAGGCAGTCGGAATTTGCGCATTTTGAGGAGCGGGCGTAGTCGCGAGAAATTTGGTCGTTTGAGTGGGTACCATCAGTGTCTTGGCGTGTGTCGAGTCTGCGAGAATCGATCAACTTGAGCTCGAGTGTGGGGCCCATGGGTGACATGTGGCATCTCTTAATTGGATAGAAATCCAAAGTAGGTGGATTTAGTGGATAAGGAATCACTATCGACAGTAGTGATTGGACGTAGCCAAAGCGGGAGCGAAAAGTCTCTTCTCCATTTTTGCTGGAATCCGACAGTGGGAAGAGGGAGGAAGCGATTTTGAGCTTGTGGAGGGTTTAGAGAGAAAATGCAACTTCTCTCTAGATTTCCAGTGTTCGGTTTGGCATCCCGGATCTCATTCAATTTAAGCAAAGTTGTTACTACTTGTTGCGAGGGGCTATCGCGTGGACAGTTTGTGGAGTTTCGACAACTCGAGAAGGTAGGATCTCTGTACTGATTATTTTAGGTTTAAGAGCCTTGTAAATGGTTTGGATTGATTTAGTAGTAGTGGCCAGTTTGGTGATCCCAGAAACCTTGGGGCCAGATGAAGAAAGACTGGAGCCGTTTTGAATGATCGCGGGTTGTTGGGGGAATTTAATGTGATAATTTATGCAATAAATTATAGTTTTAGGTGTTATTAAGTAGGAAATGGCCATGGTTCAGTTCCGAAGTGGAGCCAAATCGTGTTTGAAATGAAGAGCATACAGACTGACCCCTTGCTCCGGTTTGGGGTGTTCAAGCAGTCGGATTGTGGATGGACCAAAATGGGCCAGAGAAGTGCTTGTGTGTTGTTGCTTAATATGAGGAGCATGAATGAGAGTGTGAAGGATAATAAAAGCTATGAATTGTTGAATAAAATGGCTTGAAATGTGTATTGGAAAATGAGATGTTAATGCATGTTGGTGATGTGTTAACATGGATGTTAGATTATATGAAATATAATTGTGTGAGCCATTGGAAGTTGCATTGTTAATTAGCTCATGAGCTAATTTTATATTATTCCATGAATAAATAACATGGTATGTATGTAGATTTGTTAATATATCACATGGTGAGATATATTAGCATGTGTTAAATGAAAATAAATGTCATTTAAATATACCTGCAAGGCGACTAGAAAATAGGTGTGAGTGCATGGCATGAAAGAAAAGAAAAATGGAAAATGGTTGTGAAAGAAGAATTTCAGGAAGATTTCAGAAGAATTTATGGAGGAGTGGTCCAACAATTCATCTCGGAGGTTGACCCATGACTGTTTCGGAAAAATGATCCAGCAATTCGCCTCGGAGGGTAGTCCAATATATTTATCGAAACTCGGTATGAGGTTTTCACGCAATTCGAAAATGATGTTTTCCTCACATTTGGCTTAGGTATGCGTGAGAGAGTTAGTGAGGACTCGAGAAGTGGGAAAGGGTGAGTCACGATTACTATTATATCATGAACTTGTTAGTAAGATCATGTATTTGCTTGAATGTGGTTATATTCAGATCATTGCATATGCGCTTAGATGGGGGAAGTAACGTATGGGGAGGATTATCATTTCTTAGGCATTGCTCACCACGTCGAGGATCATTATTTTAGGTACAGGGAGGTGTTAGGAAGAGCCAGCTCATTAGAGGCAGCTTTAAGAAGAAAGCTAGATATGTGGCTTTGGTATTTATTTTGTAAAACATGTATTAAAATTCACAAGATTTAATATGTTGTATTAAGAGTGATGTAGTCATTCTTGAACTATGATAATATAGTTGACTAGATTTTTGGCGAGTATTGATGTATGGGCCAAGTGGTCATTTTACTCATGTAGCTGGGTCTCGGCGACGTAAGAGACATAGGTTTCCGCCGAGTTGATGGTGATCAGCGGGACCGCCACCGGGATTTGGAGCTTCCGCGACGGTATCGAGGCTTAGGTAAGCGATTACAAGGCTGGGTTTGGGTATCCATAAGTTTAGTTCTGATACCAGCTTCATATCTTGGTATCAGAGCATAGGTATACGACTACCTAGGGCTTGAGGGACTTGGGCTTAGGCCATGGTCATAAGGTGTAAGAGCATCACAGCTTGGTATAGCTCGATGTTGGATACTAGAGTTATAGCTTAGTATTCGTAAGTTAGGTATACGGTTTACCTAGGACTTGATGGAAAACTGGTTAGATCATGCATCCTTTGTGCATTTTGATGAATGAATTATGATGTGTGATTGAATTGTATGATTTATATGCTTGGTGAGTAGCATAGGAGAAAATGTGGAACATTATGGTCAAGAAAAACATAACCCCTAAGTTCGAGAAAAAGTTTGTTTGAGAAATTTTGGGCAAAATAGTCCAGAATTAAATGAAAAAAAAAATGTGTTGAGGAAAATTTTTTTCTGAGGTTTTACAGTGTGTAAAACAGGAAAAAAATATATTTAAAATAAATAAGGTTATGAGGTTCTACTGGAAAATGAAAAAAAATAATAATAATATATATTTTTTTTTTTGTGGTCTTACAAATAATTTTGGAACAAAGGAGGAAAAAAAAATGAGAATTGAAAAAAAAATTAAAAGTGCGGGGAGGAATTTGTTTGGGCTCTTGCCCATTTTTGAGGATTTGAGTCCGCGATGCAACAAAGTATTGTGACGGGCGCGCCAAAGGCGTGCATGGCCAGGCGCGACCGCGACGCGATGCGGCGAAGGCCTGCTGACGCCGCGGTCGGCTGCGCTTTCGCGGTGAGGCGGTAGCGATGCGCGACGGCTCTTTGGGGGTGTGTCGCGATACAATCGTTTGTATCATGGCGGGGAGGAGCACGGTGTCGGCGACCGCGGCCCAGCGCCCGAGGGCTGCGATCACAGTGCCACACGAGCCATGACACGCGGGCGCCTGGTATTGCGACCTTTGCTATTTGTCGCGCGCGGCACGGAATCACTTTGGGTGTGCACCACATGCACTCGACCCTAGTTTTGACTCGGTGCAGCATTTTTTGGTCGATGTTTGGATCCTTTGTTCATGAACATTGTTCACGAGGTTTTAAAAATAATAATAATAATAAAATAAAATAAAAAAATAAAATAAAAATTTTGTTGCGTATGATTTAAAGTATGGAAAATTTTTCGGTATGCGAATAGTGTCTCGGGGTTGTGTTTACACCTTAGAGATGATGCATTAAAACATAACTTGTCATTTGACATGTGTAGTTGGCTAGTCGCGGGAGAGGACGCAGAAGTCGTCCACGAGGTGCTAGCCAAGCACCACGATGTGACGATGGGGCCTTTGCGAGGCACGGCAAGGTTGGAGCTCTTTGCCATTGCACGGCTAGTGCGGCCCGGAGTAGCCCGGGGAGGTCAGCGACCTTGAGGGTTGGGCGTCTTATAAGAATGTTCGGGGATGGAGTGGTGGTAGACCATTGGTTCATGCAGGTCGAGAAGGTGTTGGAGGCTATGAAGATTACCTCCGACACTACCAAGGTCAGACTAGCTGCATTTCAGATAGAGGGCGAGACCCAAGTGTGGTGGAACTAGGTGAAGACCTCTAGAGACTTAGAAATGATGACTTGGTATTTGGGTTCCATAGGCTTTTTATGAAGTAGTATTTTAGGCCTTTGCTAGACATGCAGGCAGAGTTCATTGAGGCGGGGGAATGATGTGTGATGGAGTATGTGGCCAGATTCACTTAGGGATTGTGCGTTTTAGTGATGACTATGTGGCCCGCGAGACATGGCGAGGTCAAGAGGTTTGAGAATGGGCTAGAGTTGTCCATTCGGGGAAAGATCGTAGGGCTCCGCCTACAGGACATGGACTCCATGGTTGGAACAACCCTGACCATAGAGAAAGAGAGAGAGGATGCACGGGGTATCCGAGCTGCGGATGCTGGTGAGAAGAGGGAGGATCGGCCTTCTTCTAGTTTGAGGAAGAGGTAGAAGACTTCTGCTTCACACGAGTTTGAACGGGGGCGAATGGGGCACATTGGTCGGGTAGGAGGCGGACAGATATGTTATTTCTCACAGACGGCTGGGCATGTGAGGCGGATTGCCCCCGGAGACGAGGGGATCCGGGATTTTGGGACGGCCACGAGTCCAGGTTAGGCGTAGGATAGGAGAGGATACATTTCATTCCTCCGGCATATAATATGGGTCGGAGAATAGGTTTGATCGCGGGTGCTATACAAGCACCTTCGAGCGGCCTGAGATGGGCGGGTATGGTCGAGTCGGTCTGAGCTGCGAGGCCGGGACCCGGGGGACCCGGGGCATGCATGTCGTTGTGCGGAGGAGTGAGGCATGCGAGATCGGTAGGACATGCGGTATGTTTTATACCTGCATTTGTTTTCTAATGCGTCCTGTTTATTAATGCATCTTGTGTGATAAGTTTGGGCTTAGAGGTTGAGGCCTTTGGAGAAGCCATGTGTGGATGTTCTTCCTTAGGATATAGGGTGATGGTTGACTTGATAAGTCGGGATTGTGAGTTAGAGATCTTCGAGATTATGCTCATGGTGGACCCTCGGGATTGGGGTGTCACAGCAAGGCATCATTGCATTTATGTGCATGGTGACATCACGTCGAGTCGGGTGTGGGTTCACGGTATGGTCATTCACCACTATTGGTGAGTGTGGGTTGAGTTTGTCTTGGGACTACGTCCAATGAAGACTCATGGTTCAAATCAGGAAATGAAAAGTAATTAATGTGTGTTGGGCAGAGCAAGAAGGGGGCCATTAAATCCCCTCAGGTGAAAAGCCTGGAATTTGGGTGAAGGATACTCGCGGTAATATCTGAAAGGTTCCGTGTGGGTGTAAGAGACCCGTGGAGATATCAAATTTACGTAATGGGTGTAAGGGCACGATGAGTGTCTAAATACTCGAGTCATGCCGCGTTTGTCTTATGTTTTAGCATTATTTTATATTTTAAATCGTATTTTTGTGGCCGATATCTAATTTGTGCAATTGGTGTGAGATCTGGCGAAAGGCGGAGTTTTGGAAGCATTCTGGAAGCGGGAGGTGGCAATGCATAAAGATGGGTACCAGACGTCGCGGCGTTCTGAAGTCGCGGCGTCCCACGTCGTGACGTCCTGACGTCAGCGACGTTAGATTGACATATATAGAAATTCGGCCAATGGCTTAGCGTCGCGGTCTCAACGTCGCGGCGTCGGTACTGGTGCCACCTCTCAATCATTAAAAGCAAAAATGGGACCATAATTCGGGGGATCGGAGATCGAGGAGCGTACGAACTAGGGCACGGAAATCATAACTGCAGCGACTTTGATCTTAGAGAGGAGCCCGTCATTTGTATTCTTCTTCTTTTGGATAAATGCGATGTTTATAGATTAAATCTTGGTGTTCTCATATTCGGTATGTTCTAGATTTATACCCACAGGGTGTTGTTGAACCACAATCATGATTGCATGGATTAAGATTAGTATTTTATATTATTCGGTTGTTTATAATTTGTAACATCGCTTTATATGCGTAGTCGTTTACATGGTGATGTCATTGTATTAGCGTGATTATATTGGATATCGGGGTCGAGATGAGGATACGAGGATTTGGTGAGCAGCCTTCGGCTGGTCGATAAATAGAATATTCCGATCCAGGGTGAGAATTAAAGGTTAAAACATTTAAGCATTTCGAATTATCGAGTTGGGGGTGAGATACGCTCCAACCTTCTTAGCGAGATAGGCGGATACACCTCGAGGAGGGTATTTCATAAAGCAAGATCACCTAGCCATCAATAAGTTATAAAATAAACTGAATAGTATCATCTTTAGGAAATAATCCATCGAAAGTGGCAGGGGGAGACATAGTCCTAGTCTCCATTATACAGTAATTCATTAAGATCGATTAGTTTAGTTTAAATTCAGACACTAGTAATCTTTCACCCAATGGTTATATTTAGATAATGTTAACCGATCTGTATTCCAACACACTTATCCGTGGATCGATATCAGTACCATAGGTACACTATATTGCCAGGGCGGCAGCGTGCATACACACATAGAGCACATATACACACATCACGCTTTCAGCCTATCAAGTTTTTGGCGCCGTTGTTGGGGATAGGTTTAGAGTGATATAGAGAATAAAGCAATTAGATATTACTATGGAATTTTTGTTTTTATTTGTTTTTACAAGTGCTGGTAATTTGGTCTTTTTGTTTCGTGTGTGATTATAGTCAAGGTTTCAGTGAGCGCATGTGACGTGGATCAGGTGACTTACATCCGTTTGATCTGAGCGGAAAGAACACACATAATGCGAGAAACGAGAGAGCGAACGGACTAGGAAATCTAGCAATCATGGAGAGCGATGAAGAGTAGGATCTTGGCATTGAAGCGAGGCCACATAGGGGTGAAATGGGAATAACGGAAGGAATCGGCTTCGGTAGGTTGCTACAGCGGATGATCCATTTATGTTGCTGAAGAGTTTGGCTTTACTTCTCAGTTGTTCGGACAGCTGTCAGAGACCACCGGTCGAGTGAACAACTTGAAGTGAAGTCGGTAACCTTCTGGATGCTTGAGCAGCATCTTATTTCATGGACTGCCAGTGAGAGATCCAAATATGCATCGATTGACTTCCTCGAAGTCTGCGACATGATCGAGTACAATGGGGTCCTTTGGAAGGAGGCACTCGAGGTTGAGATTGTTCCCACTCTCACTAGGTGATAAAGTCAAGCGTTGGTTAACAAAGTCGACCAGTTCCATTACTTCATGGAGCGATTTAGTGCGAAATTCGACCAGAAGTTTTTCCCACCCTCGAAAATTGCACAACTTGTGCAAGAGATCAATACTTTTGGACAACTAGAGGGAGAGAACCTGGCGGAGGCATGGGATAGATTTCACGAACTATTGAGGAAGTGCCCACATCACGGGGCGACGGATGGATGCGAGTCCATACTTTCTATAATGGTCGAGAATGCAACTAGAAGCGGTGATTGATGCTTGGTGGAGGGGCACTAATGGAAAACCACAGGACCAACATGAAATCTTGAAGAATCTTGCTACTAATACAAATCGGTGGCCCAGGGAGAAGACTACACCCGATAAGCGTGGGTAGCCTTACGGATAATAGGAGTTCTCAACTGTCACAGTTACTCATGTTGCGCAGTTGACTAAGCAGGTTAACTTCAAACTGACAAGGTACCGCGAATGCCATCTGAACTAGCCCATGAGGTTGTGAATTTGTGGAGGCGGCCTGATAACCTGAGTGCGGTCGAGAGCAGCGCAGAGCAGGCTTAGTATGTCGAGTTGATCGAACCGACCACGGCCAGCAAGGGCAGTATGGAAACAAGCTATGGAGAGCCAAAATCAAGGCGAGGTGGCGTAATAATCGAGAATCGGAAACGGTCGAACAATCACGGGTATGGATGGAGGAATAATCGAGAACAACATGCGTCACCGGTAGAGCGAACCACCTCACGAGAAAAAGGTGGACTTGGAGCAAGCCGCGCTTGATCTTTCACCTCACCTGCTGCTTGCCTTTATGAATGAGACAAAAGTAATTATCGACAGCACCTTGATTGAACAATCAAGCGACACGGTTGGCTTGGAAGTACATATGGGTGAATGGCGATCTATTGTGAGGAAAGATAATCGGGTTCCTTGCCAGTAACTCGAAGTGAACAGAAGAGATGGGGAATAATGAACATGTTAAGCGATCCACGGCGAGAAGTGGTAAAGAATTGGAGACACGGGAGCAATCCCCAGTTATAGAGGAGGTAGAGGCTGAGAAAGTCATCGGCCGATTAGAATGATGATGCGAGATGGGAACTGACCTCCAGAAACAATGCATGAAAACACGGCGAGACGAGGACAACTCTGACCTTCATGCCTGGCGTGTCTAAGAAGCATAAGTTGGATAAGCGGAGTTCACCAAGTTCATGGAAGTGTTGAAGCTACACATCAATATCCGTTCTTGATGCTGCCGGAATAGATGCCCGATTATGTAAAATTTATGAAGGACATCTTGTCTCGAGAAGAAGATTGTGGTTGAAGCAGTTAGCAAGCGGGAATGTGGTACCATACTTGGAGTACCGCAAAAGCTAAAAGACAGGGCGTTTCACTATCCAGTCACCATTGGAAATGCTATCTTTGAGAGAGCATTGTGTGATTTGGGTGCCAGCATTAATCTCATGCCCTTGTCCATTTTTAAATGTTTGGGATTAGGTGAAGCTCGTCCAACTCTGACCACATTGGTGACGACAGGTCCTTGAAGCATCGAGGGGTAATAGAGATGTCTTAGTAAAGGTTGACAAGTTTATCTTCCCATCAGATTTCATTGTATTAGATATGGAAGAAGATAAAGAAATACCCATAATCTTGGGTAGGCTAGTTTCTTACAATTGCGAGCAATGATTGATGTCGAGAGGAGAACTAAAATTGAGAGTGCGGGAGGATGAAGTCAGTTCAACGTGTTCGAAGTGTGAGACATCCGACGAGAAAGTGATACATGTTTCATAGCGAGAGATAGTAGAAATTTTATAGTGTCGCGAAGTGGTCTCACTGATCCTTTGGAGGCTAGCCTGGTCTGGGGAATGATTAAGAAATATGAGCGAAGGCGAGATATGTAAAATGGATGGATTCTTTCGGACCCGATGGAAGGAAATGCTTGACTCTGGGTGAAAGTGCTAAACTGCCAGTACCATCGGTTGAACAACCACCCAAGATGGAACAAAAACCTTTACCTAGCCATTTGAAGTATGCATATCTTGGGATAGCATCCACCTTACCAGTGATCATCTCAGCATCCTTGACTGAATTAGGAGGAGAAGTTGTGAGGGTCATAGAGATCATAAAAATGCGCTCGGATGGTCTCTGTGGAATTTAAAGGATTAAGCCCTTCCATGTGCATGCATTGTCATTTTCTGTTTGGAAGATGGGCGTAAGCGCCGATTGGAAGCACAAGGAGTTGAATCGACTATGAAGGAGTAGTTCGAAAGGAAGTATTAAAATGGTACGAATCTTTGGGGTAATTTATCCTATTTCAAATAGTGCATGGGTAAGTCCAGTTCAAGTAGTACCTAAGAAGGGAGGAACAAACATCATGAAGCTAAGAAATAACATAATCTTGCAGCTATAGAATGGTTACGGGTGGAGATTTATTGATTGTCGGAAGGCCCAGACAAAGCCACTCGAAAAGATCATTTCCCATTGTCGTTTCTGGATCAGATGTTAGATCGATTAGTCGGTCATGAATATTATTGCTTTTTGGATGGATATTAGAGCTACAATCAAATTACTATATGCGAAGATCGGGGAGAAGAGCGACATTCATATGTCCACATGGGACATTCGCGTCGACGGATGCCCTTTAATTTGTCTGTCGCGGGCACTAACGATGTATGATGGCCATATTCTCAGGCATGGTTGAGAAGACAATGTCGAGATCTTCATGGATGATTTTTGGTATTGGGTAATTCATTTGACAACCTCCAGAAAATTTGAGATCGATATTGATAAGATGTGAGAGACCCGACCTTGTACTCAATTGGGAGAAGTGCCATTTTATGGTACAAGAGGGTGTGTACTCGGACGGTAGTTTGTGAAGGAATAGGAGTAGACGAGGAAGCCCAGGTGGAAGCAATTGAAAAATTACCTCCACCCTCATCGGTAAGGGATAAGAAGTTTTTAGGCCATAGCTGGACCTATGGCCGATTCATCAAGACTTCTCTCATATTGCAAAACCGTTGTCTAATCTCTAGATCGGGACCACGCAGTTTAATACCCGGTGTTTGCGTGCATTTCGGTGTTAAAAAGATATATTGGTATCAACCCTATTGCTTAGTAGCTCAGTTGGTCCCTTTCCATTTGAGCTTATGTGTATAAGTGATTTTGCGATTGAAGCGATGTTAGGAACTAACGAGAGAAAATTTTCCGGGTAATCTACTATACGACGGGACCTTGAATGATGCTCGAGTTGAATTACGCCCTGACAGAGAAAAGAACTATTGGCTATTGTCTTTGCTTTTAGCCAATTCAGGCACTTATTTGATTGGTAACAGGTCGTGATTCACCGCGATCCCTCTTGCCATAAATACTTGATGACTAAAAGGCGCCAAATAAAATTGTCTGGTGGGTTCTTTAACAGAATTCGACGTCGAGATCAAAGATAAAGAAAGAATCTGAAGAACCTAGTTGCAGATCATCTTTCATGGTTTGGAAGGCGAGTGATGAAGTTCAAGTGAATGGCGATTTTTCGGATGAACAAATCTTGGCTATTGAAGACAAAGGGCGGTTCCATGGTTTGGTCACATTGAATTGTTGGTAGCCAAGGTAGTCCCTAAATTTAACTATCAACGAGGAAAAAGAGGTTTTTGCACACTTGAAACACTACTGGGAAGAGCAATTCTTTACGGACATTATTGCTTGACCAAGTGATCCCGAGAGATGTGTGCGAAGATGAAATGAGCGATATCTTGAACCTTATACACTTTACCATGTGGTAGACACTTCGGTGGCCAGCGAATAGCAGAGGTGCTTCAATCAGGCTTCTACTGGCCTACCTTATTCAAGGATGCTCATCATTTCGTATCCATGTAATGAGAATGTCAGAATGGGGGCATTTTCTGGGAAAAGGATGAACCGCCCATGCATCCTATTCACGGAAGTAAATTGTTTGATTTATGGGATGCGTTTCATGGGACCATTTCCTCCATCTTATAACAACCTGTACATCTTCTTTGTGGTGAATTATGTGTCTCGAAGTGGGTTGAAGCAATTAGGCCCACAGCGACATGCGAGTAGTGGCTCAATTTCTTCGCAGCCACATATTCGCGATTCGGAACCCTCGAGGCAACGATCCGCAGATAACGGGTACTCATTTCTGCAATAAAATGATTGACAAGGTCTTGCAAAGTATGGGGTGCGCCATCGCACATCCATATATCACCCACGGTCGAATGGGGCGACCAGTGTCGAATCTAGAAATTAAGTCCGTGCAGGCTTGATTAACGAGTTCTAGGAAGGAGTGGTCTAAAAAGATTGAAGATGCACTGCATACCGAACAACATTTAAAACACCCTTGGGTATGTCGCCCTTTAGAATTGTTTATGGAAAAGCATGCCATCACGCAGAGTGGAATTGAACATCGAGCCTCTTGGGCAACTGGAGTTGAACGAGACGTTACTAAGCCGGTGAGAAGCGTTACTCTGACTCGGTGAAGCCCCGAACAAATTCGGGAGCGAAACTACGAAAATGCCGCATTTACAAGGAAAGACAAGCACAGCACGATAAACATATTACCCGGGGAAGGAATTTGAGGGCGAGACAACGAGGTCCTCTTGTTTAATTCCGTGCAAACTTTTTCTGGGGAAAATGAAGTCTAGATGGTGGGGTAGCTCGCGTGTGGAAGTGCTCCACATAGAGGGGCGGAAGGTTGCACATCACGAAGAGACATTCACGGTTAACACACGCGGTTGAAGCCAGGTATTTTGGGGGCGAGTTCCATGCGGATGACGGATCATTCCATTGGCCGCATCAGGCGAAATACAGTAAAAGCGGTCATAAAGTCGGGTTCCGACACATTGAGATTCAGGGTCGTCGAGCTAACAACATTAAACATAGCGCTTCTTGGGAGGCAACCTAAGTTTTTTCTTGAAATTTTCCTTTCTATGGTTCAATTTGTATTATCTGTTTTAAGTTTATGTTGTTGTTGGTTTCTTTGTTTACGTCAAATGTCGAAATCCTTTTGGATCTACTTTAGGGACCATGATCGAAAGTATTGGGGAGGATCCGTTCATGCACGAGGGGAGTTTTCTCTTACCATAGACCATTGTTGAAAAATTTGCATTTTGGGCCTTCTACGCTAGCGTCATGACGTCGGTTTGATCCCTCCTCTGGAGCGTGCGCGACGTTGGATATAGCGTCGGCGTCGGTTGTCTCATGCGGAGCGTCCGCGGCGTTGGATATCAGCGTCGCCGCGTTGGACTTGCACTTCTCTGAGCGTCATGACGTTGGATCCCCGGCGTCGCGGCGTTGGATTCTTTCCCACTCTGCAGGCGTCGGCGACATTGGTTTAGCCACTCTGACGTGCGGCGTTGGTTTTGTGCCCTCTCACGGAAAGTGTGACGTTGCATCCGACGTCGCGTTGCTATTTAAAGGCCAAAAACACCCTCATTTTTTGCTCTTACCTTGTCTCCTCTTTGCCTGAACCCTAGTGCACCCTTTGTCGCCCCCCTGCACCAACCCTTGCCGGAGTCCACTCCCATACCCGTCGGAGGCCATTGTTTTGCCCTCCGACACCATCACCGGCATTACCACCACCGGTCCCACACCACTTGTCTCAGTCCACATCTTGAAGTATTCCATGAAACAGCAGGCGTCAGAGTGACTGCTTAGGTTTTGTTCACCCAGGTTTAGTCTAGTCCTCCATATTAGGCCTCGTTTGAGCCAATAGGGTCTGTCGTGTGTACTAGGGTTTGTGTCTACTTTAGGTGCCATTTGGTCTTAGTTTTCATAGTGTACTTTAGGTGCCCGACACATTGTGGCCCTATTGGTGCCATTTGGCTACATTGTGACCGTAGGCAGTCTTGAATTTCTTTGTGCACCAATGTCGGGTAAGAGGCAGAAGTTGCCTGCCAAACGGGGTCGGGCCAGTGAGGACCCGACCCCGAATTTCGATGTCACGAGGTTCGTTAACGAAGGTGCTGCCGATCGGTTCGGCACCATCTGCAAGAACCGAACTTTAACAAAAGCCGCTCATCTTACGGCGACTTCTTAGCAGAACTATTGCGGCCCTAAGGGATGGTGGGCACTTTGCCAACCACCTCATCAGTTGCGATGAGTGTGGTGCGAGAATTCTACGCCAACCTCGCCTCCCACGTCGTCAAGAAGGTCCGGGTGTGGGGTGTGTTGGTAGACTTCAATGCGAAGTCTATCAACCACTTTTATAATCTTGATCATGTCCCCCCGGAGCCTTTTGATCGACTTTACAAGCGACCCGATTACCCCGAGGTCATTCGGGTCTTGACAAACGGGCGGGGTGAGTGGAAGCAACAATGAAGACCCTGTAGTCCACTTGAGCGAAGCATTTGGCATATATCCCAGTCACAGCATCCACTTGTCACGTCGCGTCTCATTAGGCTTGGCGAATGTGTGTGAAGTAGGCCTTAGCGATGCCACTCAATTATGCCATCATTCGGGATATTTCATTGATGTTGGGCGAGGTTATAGAGATGCATCCTCCATAGCAGAGTGCTAAAGATGAACTTAGGGCACCACTTTCCTCATTGCCAAGCCTATGCAGCAGCGGGGGTGCCTAGATGACAACGCGGCGTGGTTACACCCAATCAAGGCTATATCGGTTATGCGGGACAAACCGGGTGTACCACGACCTGAGGACTTACGATTCAGGCCATGAGCCCTCGGATGAGGGGCAGGCTTCACGTATCAGGCCAGCACTTTGGACCGGTGATCCCGGGATGACATTGGGCGATCTCTACTCACCCACACCACCACCGCAATGGACCTCGGGGCGGCCCCTCAGAATCCCACACATGACTTAGAGGACCCGGTGCTCACCCTTATTGAGAGCTTTGATGCATTGTGGGATGAGACCCAGGAGACAGGTCTCTTACACGGGATATGGAGGCCCTTCGGCCGAGCATGCGTGCAGTTCACGGCCAGCCCGGGCCACTATTCTCCGGCGGCCGGTCCCTCGAGGCCCGATTGGCCCAGCTTCTTGCCGCAGTACTGTCACACCCTCAGTCCAGCTCGGAGCCGATGGGCGAGTCGAACCCGGTTTAGTCGCGGCGACCATATCTTGGGACTCATATTTATTTATTTATTTATTTTTTCTTTACCAACAATCGTATATTTACCGATGAACTACCACGGAGTGATATCCATTAAATTTATACATGGTCATTGTAACAATGTATGTACTTTCATCACCAACTACAAACATATTGAGTGGCGGAGCGGTGTTTGTGTTTTTATCTCACAGAAGGTGACATCTTCTTTGATGTGGATATCCACATTATCTTTTATCTATACTCTTGAATTTCAGTTAATTGTTATATTTGCAGTGGAACATATATCAATGATGATTAATAAAAATATCTTTATCATTTTTACTTTTATATGTATATAGGGAGTGTGTTCTAACTCATCTCATTTATGCGTGTGGATTTTTATACTTTGATTCATATCAATATCTTGATTCTTCTTAATATTATGCTACAGTTTTCATTCATATCTTCTACCACATGTGTATTGGATGTTAAACCAAACATACTTACTCTGATGGTAAATCGAAACATATGATCTATTAAATTCATACAACGTCAATGGAGACTAATACCAATTCATATTAGACTCTTATCTTATCTGTTGAAGCTATTAATCGACTCCTTTTGAAATTACATTTACATTGATGCGGATACCCGCTAAATCATTTAGTTTTCGTTTTATTACTTTTCATTTCAAAGTGTGCGACCGAATCCCCGACTTGACTCGATTGGCGGATCCAAGCTGGAGCCCGGTTTACTCCAACGTTTTCAATCAAAACATTTATTTCGTCTTATTAAATTTTTTTCTTTTCAAAAGTGTCGCGACCCGAATCCCGACTTGACCCAGGTTGCGGATCCCGGGCAGTTTACTCAGGCATTTCAATTATCTTTCGAAACATTTGTTTATATTTATTCTATTTGAGACCTTTTAATTAATCGAAAGCACTTCTTTTGGGCAATCAGTAGCCTTATAATTTCAAAGACCACTTGCATTTACATTCAACAAAATGCATTTACAAATGATGCCTTTTTACTATGTCGGAGTGTAATGTAAAAAGATACCTATACAAATACACTTTTTAATACCATCGTTTTCCCTTTTTTTCGTTTGTGATTCCACATATAACTATGAGTCGACATCCACGACAGTTCGGTTGGTGAATCACTTTGTTTGTCATCGATGATAATGTGGTTTTCACATCAATATCTGAATCTCACATATGACTATAAACCGACATTCACGATGATTCGGTTGGTGAATCACATCACATTTGTCATTCGGTAGCAATGTGATTTCCATTTAACAATTACCATTTTCACATATGGCTATAGAATTTGGCGTTTAATAGATTCGATTGGTGAATCTGGTATATACGTCATTCGGTAGCAATGTGATTCGCGTATTATCGATTAGATTTGTTGGTTGTGATTCCATATAACTATAAATTGACATCACGGCGGTCGGTTGGTGAATCACGCTGTTTGTCATTAATTATTAATGTGGTTTCAAAATCAATATTACCGTCTCACATATGACTATAAGTCGACATTAACGACGATTAGGTTGGTGAATCGCATGCGTATACATCGATTCGATATGATATTGATTTCGCGTGGAACAAATACGATTACCTTCATGGTCGGATGGTGAATCCCGTCATGTCGGTCGACAATGATTCATTTCAAATCAATTTACTTTATGCAGTAATTTAAACGCTGACCAAATATGCACCTGTGCATGCGTGTGACGGACATTTCAAATAACAGTATTCAATCAATATATATATACATATATATGTTCACAATTAACATTCATAACGATCTTATGCATTCAGTTAATATCACTTTTCGTATTATCTTTTCAAAGATATACGCAATCTATGTACACATTTCATATGCTCATTTACATATTCATTCACGATATGCTCATTCATGTATACTTGATATAAAATTACTCATTCCTATTCAATCACGTATACTCATTCCTTATACCCATTCACGTGTCTACTCGTTTCATTTATTTATCCATTTTTTACTTGGTTATATGTGATAATAATGTTTTTATCAGCAACATTGAAATGTTCATGACATATTGCCTCGCATATTTCTAATCATGTTTCAATTCGTTTTCATTTTCATTTTCCGCAATCATTTCATGTTTTCACTGAACACATCTTTACATTTTCATTTTCTACTTTTTCCTTGTTTCATACCTATTACATATGGCACTTCGCATTCTTGTAGTATGATGTCTATGAGATCACACCTCATTCATATATTCTCATTCTTTTATGAATCTAGTTTACTTAGAATTGGAATCAAATCCAATCGGATCATCCAAATTAAAGTTATGGCATTTCATGCCAACTAGTCATTACCGATTTTCTAGTGACAGTTGTATTACTCATTTTCGAGGTCTTAACTTCATATTTTGACACTATGTCCTTATACTCATTTAAATCTAAGGTGCTAAGGGTTCTATTCCAACTGGAATCACCCGATTCGAACACGAAACTGAATTACGTCGAAACAACCGGACTACACTATGTGAAAGCGGTGAAATTTTCTGCATTACTTTGGGTGAATTTTGAATCATAGGATCATGATTTGACGATGCCTTCTCTTTAAGTTTGGTTCTCATGAAGTCTATTTTACTTAGCCACTTGAATCCACTCAAATCGGATAAGAAATGAGAAGTTATGGCCAAAATCGAAAACTGGTCAGAACAGGAAAACCAAGAACAAGTCCTACCGGTGGGACTTAGCTTCTACCCGGTGGGACTTGGCCAAAAATGACCAGAGATCAAAGTCCCTACCAGTAGAACTTAAGTTCTACCAGTAGAACTCTCGAAAGTGCAGAATGGGTGTTTTCTCACATTTTCCTTCACTTTAATCCATGGATCCTCCCGGCGCTTCCTACACACCTCAAAACCATTCCAATTCACCTTGGAATCTACTTTTCTATTCAATTCATCTTTCATTTCTTATCTTCTTTCAAGCCTTTCCCACGAATTTCTCCAAAATCATTTCAATATGGGTCTTAACCCCTACCTGACTAAACTCAAGTTTGTTAGGGTTTACTCTAAGCCACAACTTCCAGTGCTGTATTTAACCATGAATCCCGACCTCGAGAGGATTCCCTACTTTCTTATTGGATTTAGAGTATTTTCCAACCCACACCTTCAATAAATCTTTGATTAGGAAGAAATCCTAACAAACCCTAGATTTGGAACTCATAAACCTCTCTAGAATCCCATACAAAATCCGTAGATTCATAATAGAGTTCATATCATGGTTGAATCCATACTCGAGGTTAGTAGTTTCCATACCTTGTTAGCTTGATCTCCTTCCTTCCTCTTCCTCTTCTTCTTAACTGCTTCCTCATCTTTCTTTTGCTCTTCTCTCTCACGGTTTTGGTACAAATGAGACCAAGTGGGTCTTTAAATCCCATATTTGCTAAGGCAATGTTTGGCCAGTAAAAATCCATTTTGCTTTAAGTTTCCTATAATTGCATCTTGGTCTAAATTCTTCCCTTTTGAAAATCAACTTATGCATATTCTAGTTTAACCCCTCATCTTTCCTCTTTTATGACTTTCATATCCTTTAATAAATTACAAGATTGCCCTTGTATCTTGTAAACTTTAGGTCCCTCATTTATTTTCAAAATTCATATTTAACTTTTAATATACCTAAGCAAGTCGAAGCGCTGGGGTATATTTCGAGATGTTACCGGCCACCAGCCACCGCACCACCGCCCTGGTGACTTGCCTATCAGAGTTCCCTTCACCCTCTCCTGTTATTTTTATTGCCGATGAGGACTCTTATATACTTTTTGTTTGAGGGGTGTAGAGCGTGATCGAGTTCTTAAGCAGTTCATTATAGTTTTATGATGGTTATTTTTATTTTAAATGTTTGTGCTATAGTTTCATTTCGTTTCCGCGTGTTTGTTTGTGCTTCAGTTTAGTTCATTTACGTTTGTTCATTTTGTTCATTTTGAGGTTGTTGAGTTTTGTGTTCAGTTCATGTTTGTGTTTTAGGTAGATCATATCTATGTTTAGTGGTGTCGTGTTTAGGTAGTTTGTGTGTGTGCTGCCATGTTTGAGAGTCGGGGATCACTTTTAGGCCTAATCCACTATTATCATGGAAGAACAGAGTATACCTCCAGAAAGGATTCATAGGATGTTTGATGCTCGGGAATTAGGTTGAATAGGTGGGAGCAATGAATCACTCCAGGATATTCAAGAAACTATTTCTCCAATAGGCCTGTACACTCATACACACGGGTGACTAGGGTATGCCTAGATGCGAACCAGGCTACTAATGTTCAACAAACCATGGGAGTCTCTAAACACCAAAGATATAGGACACCGTAAATAAAATAGGATTGCCTTTGAGCCCCAAAAATAAAAAATAATAATAATAATAAAAAATAAAAAAAATAAAAAAAAAATTTAGGCATAGAATAAGTGGGATCTTCCAATCGAATCCGGGCACGATCCAAGGGTGCTCAAAGCCCCTGCCACGAGCAATGGCCGGGGTCATTGACTTCACTTCCTGTTGGGGATGAGAAGATGGGATTTCCACGGCTTAGGGCCCTTAGGTTGGTTGAGTGTTCGGGGTGACGTTCGAGAACTGGATGCGGTGCCGCAACATTGGTGAGGAGTCGCAGCCTTCAATCAGCTACATGAACACTTAGCATAAACTTACGGGCACTAGTTTTGTTCTCTGTTATGAATAGGTATGTTAAGAATTGCAAACGGTGAGTTCCTATCCTTTCGTAGTTAGATTTTCTCAATTAGGCCAGTTGAACTCAAGTTTGGGGGCGTCGGAACCTAAGTATACACTAGAGGTCATTTATTCAAAGCACATGGTGCTTGGAAGGTTATTGAATACCTGGAGAGAGTGAGGCACTAGTCAACTTCAGAGTTCAACTACAGTTCTTTCGAGTCGAACACCCATGAATCCTTGAACTTCAAACAAAGCGGCGGCAGATGAATTAGTTGATTGATTCTCATCATCAGCATGTGCCATCACTATCTTCGTGTTAGACTATAGTATGTAGGGTATGTGATCAGTTTAGAGTCAGTTCTTGCTTGGGGACAAGCAAGAAGCTAGAATTTAAAGTGTGATGAGTGTCTAAAATCTCGAGGTCATGCAGCGATACGTCTTATGTTTTTAGCATTATTTTATATTTAAATCATTATTTTTGTGGCCCGATGTCTGATTTGTGCAATTGGTGTGAATCTTGATGAAAGGAGCGGGTTTTGGAAGCATTTTGGAAGCCGAGAGGGTGGCGGTCGTAAAGATGGCTGGAGCGTCGCGACATTGCAGCGTCGTGGCGTCCCAGGCAATCGCGACTGGATCAACATATATCAAGAAGTCAATAAGCGAGCGTCAGCGGCGTCTCAACGTCAGCGACGTCGGTAACGGATACGCCTCAATCATTAAAAGCAAATGGACCATGACCGGGATCGGAGATCGAGAGGCGTGCGAACTAGGGCATGGAAACTCATAACACAGCGACTTTTTGATCTTGGAGGGAGAGGAGCGAGTCATTCTAATATTCTTCTTCTTTTTGGATGATAGAAGTACTGATGTTTTATAGATTAAATACCGGTGTTCTCATATTCAGTATGTTCTAGATTTATACCTAGGGTGTCGCTTGAACCCCGTCATGACCGTGTATGGATTATTTAGCATTAGTATTTTATATTATTCGCCAAGGCAATTTGTAACATCCTCAGCTTTATATCTCGGTGAGTCATTTATAATGGTGATGTTCACAACACATATGATTAACGGGTAGGGGATATCTGGATTCGAGAGACAGACACCCAGGATTGAGTAGATGTTCTCTGCCATCTGCAACAGATAATATTCTATCCCGAGGGTGGCAATTAAGGTTAAAACATTTAAGCATTTCCTCGAGTATCAGTCAGTGTAGATACACCTAACACTACTAGCGATAGGCTGACATGCACCCTGAGATAGGTGCATTTTCGTAAAGGCAGATCACCCAGCCAACAATAAGTTAAGTAAACAAACCGACATTATCATCTCTAGGGAAATTAATCATCGAAGTGTGTGTAGACACAGCCCTAGTCTCCATTATACAAGAATTCATTAAGATTCAATAGTTGAATGAATCTGGGACATTAGTAATCTTTCACCCAACTACTATATCCGTATAATATCTAAAATCCAATCTCAGATAATAATACTGGTCCCCGTGGATTCACATCCGCACCATAGGTACACTATATTACTGTACGACGCGTGCACTGCGCACTTAGGGCATGAGACAGACACATCACGCTTTCACTATCAAGCCATGGAGAGATATCCAAAATTTATAAAGGAAAAAAGAGAATCCGTGAGATATCCTTGTTCATAATTTCTCGTGGTGGATGTAAGAGACTCGCCGTCTAGGTCGAAAAGTTCACATTCTGAGAGAGAAAACACACGGCCACTATCACGGCAGACTTTGTGAGTCGCGACAGAGTCGACCCACTCCTGGGACAGTTACCCCACGCAACAAATCAAGGTCAGTGCCTCGCGATCGGCCGCGCTCCTGTGATATACGCTCATCGACACGCCAGTCGACGACCATCGATTGTCACCTGATCAGGACTCGAAGGTCGTGGTCCGCCGTTTGCACACCGCTGTGGATTGTGTGTATTACATATGCACCTGGTCGATGTGAGGTGCGTGGAATTCCCCTGGATCTAAATTCATTTGCTGGGAGAATGGGAAACCTCGAGAAAATATAATTTTCTCAAAAGGGCAAATGGCACTCACCAAAATCTGAAATTTTTCAGCCTCCATTGCAGACTAAACCATCACCGCTAACTGGCCCTCACGAAATCTAATACCAATGCTGACATCGTCAATTCTGCAGACAATTAATTTGCACGTTTTCGAGGCAATTTGAGTTAGTCAAGGACACTTGGCGATTTCGGCGGCCACAGCGCGCGGCCACGTCGCATAATAAGCCAACCAGGCTCATAAATGGGTGACATGTGGCATCCCAATTCACATAGAAACTAAATGGGGTGGATTTATGGGATAAGAACTATCAACCAAATGACAATCTGGAATACAAAAGAGAGAGGAACAAAAGGAGACTTCTCTCTCTCCATTTTTGCGAAACCCAAAATGTAGATGGGAGAGCAGATTTTGAAAATCTGAGGTTTTGCAGTAGAGAAAGTGCAATCCTCTAGATTTCTGCTCACCACTGATCTCACTCCGGCCAAGAAGCAAAGTTCTTCTATCGCAAGGGCCACACGTGATTATCTCGCTAGTGGAGTTTTGATGGCACTCCAAGAGGTAGGGTCTTCTCCTACCTAATATTTTCCGGGCTTTAAAGGTTCTCAAACTGGTTCTACTGATTGAGCTGAGTGCCTTTCGTCGTCCCAAACCTTGACCGAATTGTTGGAAAATTTGGAACCTGCTTTGACAAACATGGACTGTTTGGGTGGTTTCAGTAGGATAATTTATGCAATAAATTACAATAGCTGTCATTTGGTTTTAAATTGGTTATTACACATTTCTGCTCCACAAAGCAACCGATGAGTCAGGATAATTTTCTACCTGATGCCCACTCAAGTTAAGCAGATCACTGTTAAAAAACAAATTCGATTATGGTCGGATCAAACCACCACAGAAATTTCTTTCAGGTGTCATTTGCTGATTAATATGGCAAGAATGATGTAATGATAATAAACTGTAAATGTTTAATAAATATTTAAAGGTGTATTGAAAATGAGATGTTAATGCATGCTAATTTAATGTGTAAGTTAATATTAAGTTTGAATTATAAGGAATATAATTGTGTGTGAGCTATTAGAAGGTAATGTTAGATTGAAACATGAGCTAATTTTTTAAGTGGTATTTATTAATGAATAAATATGGTATGTATGTGAATTTGTTAATATATGTATGATTGAGATATATTAGCAATGTTACATGAAAATGGCATAATGCATTTCATATGCAATCGGCAACTCTAGAAAACAGGGTGAGTGCATGGCATGAAAGAAAAGAAAAATTGTACCATGAAAGAAATTCTCAAGTGGGAAGATTCCAAGAATCGCCTTCAGAGGTCCAACACTCATCTCGAGGGCGACCCATGACTGCTTTCCGAAAACATCCACAATTCGCCCCTGAGGAATCCAATATACGGTACTACAAAACTCTGTATGAGGTTTTCAAGAACAAAATCGCTTGTTTCAAAAACGACGTTTTTCTCGTGATTTCGCTGAAAATGCGTGACGGAATCAGCAAAGGAGGACTCGAGAAGCAGAAAGGGTGAGTCACATTCTTCATCCATAATATCATGTGTATTACCCCAGTAGATCGGCGTATTTCAGTTGAATGCGCTATGTTAAATCTCAATACAAAATGACGTGGGAGTAACCAGCGGTAGAGAGATTTATCAAACATTAGTACGCTTCACCTGTCGAGGGATCATTATTTCGTACGGAGTGTTCGTGGAAGACCGCCTCATTGGGGAGTCGCTCTGAGAAGGTTTATATGTGGCTTTGTGACATTTATTTTGTAAATATGTATTAAAAATTCTAAGATTTAATATATGTTGTATTAAGAGGCGATGTGATCAACTCTTGAATCCATGGTGGGGCAGGAAGGACTAGATTTTTGGCGAGTATTGATGTATGGGGGCCTAAATGGCCACGCTTATTTACATGTCTCACGACATGAGACATAGGTTTTCTCCCAGGCCTACGCGCGGAGTCAACCCGACACCCCGGATTTCTAAGCTTCACAATAAGCTCAAGAGCTCAATTTGACATACCAAATAAACTCGATTGAGCTAACCTCATGGTCTCACTGTTTATATGGAACGATATCAAAAATCGCCATGATGACACTCGTAAGTGAACTCTACATACACACTCAATGGACCACATACATGCCCACTTGAAAAAGCCTTAAACAACTTTTGGTGCTGCCAGTCCCAATAAAGGCTATGAAAAAGATAGGTGAGTGACAATCTATAGGATAAAATGTGTTGGTGACAAACTAGGGTCTACAACAGATCTCACTCGATTTCTTGAGGCTCTCCAGCACAATGGCATGGAGAATCTGAGAGCGAGAGTGCCCCGGTATGGGTAGACTAATAATTATGGAACTAATGAACTTGAAGGATTACTTCCGTATAGATCACCAACTTACCTATAATTGGAGGGTCATGAATGAAGTATATGTTTAATCACCGTAGGTCTCCCTTCTCGTCGAATTGATTTTGATCCCGTGTTAGCAAAGATCTAATCAAGGAGATGGAAATTTTCATCATAAGTGTAGCATAAGGTGTCAATCGAATTGGAGAAGGCTTGAAAAATCCTATCTACTGGGGCAGAATTTCCTTAGTCCTAAGATTTACAAAGGAAGTACGAAAAGGAAAATACTTAAATCTTAGAAAGAGGGTTATATATTATAACCTGATTGTAATCACGCCTCATAAATGTCGAATATGAACATTTAATCGCTGAAAAGTACGGTCGAGGAGAAATCAAACTATACTACTTTGTGATCTTTGACAAACTCGCTTCCAATTGATGGTTGAGATATGAATCGAATGATGCGTAAATTGATTATTATGATTTCGATCCATGTCCAAAGTTTGCCTCACCTGAATCCTCAACCCCAAATTATTAAACTTACTTTTGTATATTTACATTCAAATTAGGACTACCTTTTAAATTCTCTTAACATCATATCTGAGTTCAAATAGTAATGATCTTGAGTAATTGAGGTAGTTAGTCTTTTGATTTATCATTTTTCCTCGTATGATATCTCGACGGACTTTAAATATCCACTTTTATTACTTGTACGACCTGTGCACTTGCAGTGATCGAGACCACACACACAAATTTTAAATGAGTCATTTTAAAAACAAAGAACAATTTCATATTTTCATACATATGAAAAAATGGTCTCAACAAGTTTTTACCGCCGTTGTCGGGGATTAAGTAATAGTCCTTTGGTAGTAGTGTCATAAATTTGTCTATACATATTTTGGTTAACAATCTTGGATCTTAAGGGTAGTTGGGAGGAGCATTTGCCCTTGGTAAAGTCACTTCCTAGCAATGATTATCGAGGAGAGTATACGAGATGGCGCCCTATGAGGCCTTTGTATGGAGGCAGGTGCGATATCCGATCTGTTTAGACGGAGGTGGGAGAGAGCCCCACCACAGGTCCGGATTTGATTAGAGACACCTCAGCGAAGGTGGACTTGATACAAAGATGTCTTCTCATGGCTTAGAGCCGGCAGAAGAGTTACGCAGACAGGCAACGTCGACCTCTAGAGTTTGAGGCGGGTGACTATATCTTCCTGAAGGTGATGCCTAAGAGGGAAATTAATTCGGTTGGCAAGCGGGTAAGTTGTCAACGAGATTTATTGGACCTTTGTACTCGAGAAGGTAGGCACGATTATATGGTTGGCGTTACTACCTGGTTGTCGGGTTTCCGCTCAGGGTGTTTCATGTCTCCATGCTCAGAAAGTACACTCCGGATCAGGCTCATGTAGTGGATTAGGAGAGCTAACTGAATTGATCTGGATGGGACCTTCGGGGAGGGACTGAGTGCGTATTATGGACGGTAGGAGCGGGGTTTGCGGCCTTAGGGCCGTGAGGCTAGTGAAGTATTATGGCAACACCGTGGAGTAGGAGACGAGCATGGGAACACGGGACACGTGCGTTTCAGTTATCCCTTCCTGTTAGGAATGGAAGTCGTGGTTAGTCATTTGTGAAATAAAATGACTATTGCATATGCATAAGACTTGAATGTATATGTGTGTAAATTTTGAGGACAAAATTCTTTTTAGTGGGGGAAAATGTGAAAACCCGGATAAATTTAAAAATTTTCATGAAACGGTAAATTGTCCCTAAAGTACAGGTTGAAAACCTTGAAGTTTTCTAGATCTCGGATGACGAACTGTTGGGTTCGTCTTGCGAAATTTAGTTGCCCATGTGAATTTCGTTGAATTCCTTTTCGAGGCAAGGGGTGTCGGGTGACACATGGCAAGCCATGTGTAAAAAATGCATGCATGTATAAATAGAGATGTTCGTAGAAGGAGGGAGAAGCGAAAGGAAAGAGAAGGAAATAAGAAAAGAAAGAAGAAAGAGAAGAAAAAAGAGGAAGAAAGAAAAAGGGAAGAGGGAAAGGAAAGAGGAAAGGAAGGGTGTTGCGGTGAAAGCGGTTCGGACAGGTGAAGAACCCGAGTGAGCTACAAGAGGGTGGGGTTTCCTCCTATAGGTTCATTTCACGCCTAGAAATTTACGTGTAGGGAGCTAACAATTCGCCCAGCTCGGGGCGAGGTGACTCATTATGTAGTGTGTTTTTTGTTGTGGGACGATCATAGACTGAGTATATGAGTTCCTGGGACCATCGAGGCCGAGCACGACATCTTGAAATTGAGCAAATCTAGGCATAATGGAAAATGGGGGTATTGATTCGTGCCACAGTAGGTGTTCTGGAATCAACAAAATTTATATCCTTAAGTCCCTACTGCTTGGTAGCAAAGCTCTTTATGAGTATAATTAACTCTAGGGTCGAACTTAGGGATGGGTTTTCTTTGTACAAATGATTTACAGTGGAGTTCAAAATGGTGTTTCCTCTTTGGATTTCAGGATTTTTGCAAAAAAGTGGGTTTCAATGGTTGGCAAACTGAAAATAAATCGAAATAAAGTATAAAAGAACTCCTTGAAGTCTCGGGCCATTGGGCTTAGGGTTCTAAGTCAACCGACATGTCCTCGTGTCTTTTTCCTCACGTTGGGGAGGATGACCTATAGTCATTTCCCAAACCGGATCTTCATTTAGCTTTAAAACCTAAACCCTATAATTTTTCCTCTTGAACAATGGCATTTAATGAGCATAAGTGTCCCTGCGGGTGAGACCACATCTCATAACTTCACCCTACATTAACTAACAAGAGACAACTAGCTGAATGAGTGGATCTAGTACTAAGTATCCTCTGAAACCAAAAGCTTGCGAATAAGCGTTAGTGAGGGCATGCCTAGGAGATTTTAACTGGGTGAGAAGCGGAACACGAAACACATAAAATGCTTACATGAAAAGCAAGAGAACAACGGCTTACCTTAAGGCGGTACCCGAGTGGCCTTCCCTTCAAGGATGAGGGTTTAGTAGACATCCCTTGATTTGTCATCATCAAGGGGTGTTTAGCTGGTGAGAAAATGCAAGAAAGTGAAGGAAAATGAGAGAAAATCACACAACAGCAGCGGGAGGAGAGGAAACTTGGTGCCCAATTTTTATTCAGTGATTGATGGATTGAAAAGTTGATACCAAGGAAATTACAAAAATGTATAAAGCAAAAATTACATCGAGGCGAATTTGTCTGTAAGCCAAACAAGAGGGTTAAAAGCAATCAAGCGCGGTGCAAGGGGGCTTGATGTTGCGAAATTTTGCAACCACCTTGGAAATTTCCTTTATTAATCTTCCTTCTCTTATGCATTTTTGCCCCAAATCTCCTACGGTTCGATCATCGTCTTTAGATTCATTTCGGGTTCATCGTGTTTGAATCATGGTAGAGATAATGAGGTATTCGGCTTGCAAAACTACAAAAATAGCTACAAAATGTGATTAGTAGCAAAGCCGGGACCTCAATGTATCAATTGGGTTATTTAAGTTGATTAGTACACAAAAAGTGTTCAAAACCTACTATAAACAGGGCTCAAAATAGTCCTATTTGGGTATAATAGCCATTCAAGGGGATTCGAAGGGCTAAAAACCTAAAGTTATAAATGGAACACAAAGCGCCGGTGAAGTACACAGGTGAAGAACGGGGAACCCTCCGACCTTAGATCCACATACCTTGCGGCCTTCACTTGAGAGGGAAAGGGTTTTAGCCGCTCATCCTCCGAGTTGTCACCCTCGGAGGGTGTTTGACTACCCAGAAAGTGGAAAAAAAAATGAGAGAAAATGGAGAGAAAGTGAAAAAGGTGGGAAAGCTGAAAGCTTTCGCGCCAAAAATTTATTGTTGAAGTGATTGATGGATTGAAAAGTTGATTGATGTTACAAGCTTGACTGAGCTTACATAGGCTCAGTACCAAGGAAATTACAAAAATGTATAAAGGAACCAAAATTACATCAAGGGCAAATTTGTACAAAGCCAAATAAAGCGGTGAGCGGTCAAGGCGGCGGTGCGGGGAGACGATGTTGCGAAATTTATGACTGCAGTCGCAACTGCGAGAAATTTGGAGTTCTTGAATTTTGCAACCTACAATTTCCACTATGTCTTCCTTCTCATGCATTTTGCTCGGAAATCCTCTGGTTCGGTCATGCATCTTCGAATTCGGCTCGGGTTCATCATGTTTGAATCGGATTGAATATAATGAGGTATTCAGCCTGCAAAACTACAAAAATAGCTACAAAATGTGATTAGTAGCAAAGCCGGGACCTCAATGTATCAGTTGGGTTATTTAAGTTTATTAGTACATAAAAAGTGCTCAAAACCTGCTATAAAACAGGGTTCAAAATAGCACTATTTGGGTACAAATCAGGTATGCCCTAATTTCTACAACACCCCTGTGAATGGGCAACGCCAACTTCGGAAGGCTATAACTTTCCCGTTCGAACTTCGATTTGCGCGTTCTTGAACTATACGGAAAGCTTGTTGAGTCTAGAATTTAATAAGATGAAGTGCTTCGACCGTCGTGGGTTGAACAATGGTTAGGTCACAAGCGGTTGAGAAATGGTCCGTTCACGGTTTTGAATACATTTTGAGCAGTTGTATTGAAATGCTCGTTGCATATGGCATGAGCAAGAAATTGCGTGTTGAATTTTTATGTGATATTTACAAAGATTTGGAATTTTTGGACTAAGTCTAGATTTTACGAGGCGAGTCGGCCAGGATTTATGGCTGAGAATAACTAATGTGTGTTATTACTGTAAATTGAATAATATGTTAATGTGTGAAATTATGTGATATATGTGGGATAAAATGAATATAATTATATGCATTAGACATAATTTATCCGTGCCACTTGACATATAATGTGTGATTTATTTGTTGCATGTGACATGTAGCGTACATGTACATGTAGCATGAAATGACATGCAATGACACTTGCATTGCATTTATGCACGGGGCATTGCATGAGATGGGTGTGAGTGCATGGAAATGATCGATCCTGTGTTTGGGGTTCGATGGTACATCAAGAATGCAAATGATTCTCGGAGGCATCGATATATATATTTATCGAGACTTGTCCTTCGCCCATTGAAAAGTATTTTCGAAGTTGTCCGCAGTACTTCCTGGTGACCAAAGTCTGTGTCGAAGATTGTCCTGATACTTCGGTACGACAAAAGTATTGATCGGGTTGTCACACTATATTTCGAGGCTTGTCGATAAAAATAAAAATAAAACAAAAAGATTTTGTTTTGGAAAAGTGGTCATGGGCTGGAGCATATACGCGGTTTTCCACGTTGACATATCTGTGTGTGAGGAATACATGAGACTTGGGATTGGGTCATGATTGGTCGCATCTTATTCATGACATGTAGGCATTTAGGTGTGTGATTGTGTAACTGGCATTGTATGTGCACTTAGGTGAGGAGTAGTAGGAGATATATCTACTAAGCTTTGCTCACCAGTGGTTAGGATCACCTTCCCGGGTACACGAGGGCGGTGCTCGCCGGGCCATGAGTGTGAAGAGGGCGAGTTGGCCTTGAACACTATGTTTGTAAAATATATTAGGGCCAATCTGTTTTGATATATTTTGGTTTGTAAAGTTGTATATCAAAGCTCTTGTGTAATAATATGGGAAGTTGTAAGTTTGCAAGAAAAAAAAAGAAATGAGTCATTGCCAGATAGGATTGTAGGCGTGGACATTGGATCGATTCGGCCGCCCACGAATATTCTGCGGGTTCACCGAGGTTGTCGGCGGGACCCACAGGTTGGAGCGTCGCGGATTATGATATTTTGGTTTAAAATACCATATTTGTATATTAAAACAATTAAAAAAAATAATTCGTATGTGATTTTAGGAATAATCATATTTTTTTTAACTTTTTAGTTCTTAACATATGAAGAACTAAAAAAATATCTAATTTTAGGAATCGTATGAGTTTTTAAGAATAATTGATTCTTTTATTAGGATCTAACTCATAATGTTAAATTCTTACCTCTAAAAAATCTGATTGACTTCACTCATTCAATGAAAAAGTCATTTCAAATCTTTCAAAACAACGCAGAAGAGTTTGAAAGGGTGTGTATTTATACTCCTACTAAAAAAATCATTAAAAGTAATTAAAAGTCATCTATAAAAGTCAATGACTTTTTCAATATCGGTATATTTTTAAAAGAGTTTATAAAAATTGTAATTAAATACACTTGACTTTTATAAACTTTTTTAAAGTCTTAATTCAATGCACCATGACTATTAAGATTTTTTTAAAGTTTTAATTGAATACACTATGACTTCATAAACTTTTTAAACATCTTAAAAATTATTAATAGAATACATTATGATTTATATAGACTTTCTAATTACACGAAAATCCTAATCAAATAAACCCATTAGATTCACCCGCTCAGCATATTCTTTGGTCTTCTTCTAAGTCATTAAATAATGTAAATGGAAACTTCCTTCCTAAGTTTCTCAGGTGGCTTAAATTAGAGCACCGACTATCTCCAGATCTGTTTGTGTGCCGAGAAACCCCAGGAAAAAGGAAAGTAAAATTTTTTATTTCGAATCGTTTGTTTGGAGAGCTAAAACCCCATTCCTACTTAGCCGGATTCTCGATAATGGATCCTTTTACTGTCGGTATAGGAGCCGTTGCGGGAAAAGGCTTCGAAGAATTGATTCTAAATCCAGCTTTGAATTATCGAAAGCAGGAAGATGCATCCAAAAAGATCTTACAAAAAGTCAAAAACATTCTGAAAAAGATGAGGCCGATCGTCAATCAGATCAAAGATGAGGATCGTCGAATCGACGATCGGGAGAAGTTATTTATACAACTGTTTGAAGAAGGCGACAATCTTATCGGAAAATACTATCGCTCCCATTGGCTGCGCAGGGATCGGAAATTCGCCGACCGAATTGCTGATTTCTACGATCGCTTACCGATTTTCTTTAGACATCTTTGCCGATGCAGCAATTTAACACAGACAGAGGATCTCGGCCTCGCAGCAGCAGCAGCAACAGTCGGACGAAACCGAAGTTTCGTTTTCGGGAGATGAGATCGGAAATTGGGGTGAGAGTGAGTTCACTCCGTTTATTGTGGGAATGGATAGGCCGCTGAGAGAAGTGAAAAAGCTGCTGTTCGAGTTCAAGGAGGAAGACGATGAATCATCAGTGATCGTGGTGACTGCTCCCGGAGGATGTGGGAAGACTACACTTGCCAAACAAATTTGCCAAGATCCGGCTGTTAAAGGTATACACCATACTTTTTTCTCTCTTTCATAATTGGGGGTGGGGGAGGGTCCCAGATCTAGTAGCAAATGTTAGAGTTTTGTCCTAAATAGTTGTTTTTTTTTATTTTATATATATATATATATATATATATATATATATATATATATATATATATATATATATATATATTTAAATTTTAAGAACTAAGATTTGTTTACACCTCATGTAGTAAATCATCAATTTTTTTTTGGTTTTGATGATGAGGCCCAAAACCGTAGTTGTTTAACTTAAAAAATTTAAAACCATAGATTACAAATTACGTTTTTGATGATGATACTAGTTGGGGGCTTTATTGAGTCGAGGTTGAAGTAACTCGTATGTTGTCGGCTTTGAGCGTTTGAAAAACTGTCAGGGTTTGCGATTCGAGTCGAGTTCGAGCTTGACTGTATTGGAATTAAAGTCCCATACATAGAAGTGATTTTTTGAAAAGAGAAATATTTTTATTGATTCAAATTTCAAATTAATGTAGGTCGATGAAACATATAAGTAAAATTAATTAAAAACTTTAAAATAAGCCTTAACGTCTGAGTTAATAGCGTAAATAATTGGCTAATAGCACATATATTTGATTATTCACATAAAGAGATTAGAATGCCATGATTTCGGTTGCGGTATCTTCATGATAGTGATTTGATGTATTTGTCAATCGACTATGTTTCTTTCACGAATTGTCCGTTTGTTGTCTTCAAGACACACAATCAATCGACGACAAAACCACACACACATATGAAGTCGGTGACAAAATCCTCAAAAAAAAAAAAAAAGTAAAAACTTGGGTATATGAAGATCTTTATTGAAGGCGTAGATGGATGATTTAAGGTCAAAATAGAACTGATTAATTTGCTCAATTTCGGTACTTTTGTATAAAGCATGGTGTTAATCTGCGAATAACCACCTTCTTATACATGTTGTTTGAACAGAAAAATTTGAGGACATCTTCCCTTTCAAGGTAGAGCATAACCTTCTCCAGTGATGCACGATTTTGCAGCGCGATGTTTGCAATCACTAGTTGGTTAGAACAACGTGAAAAAGCAGAAGGCTGTGACTTCTCTTGTTGGTTTTTCGATGATGTTTGGGGTGGACCTGATCATAGGGATGAACTGAATTCCCTCTGCATGCATGGTTGTGAGATTTAAAACAAAATGCAGATTAGGTTTGTGAAAGATGAATTTCAAGGTGGTTCTACCTACAAGCTGATTGGATGATGAACAATCGAGGCTTCTTGACCGCGCGATTCTTGAGATGGGGATAAGATTATGATGATGTTGTGGATAAGGTGATTTCCACGTCATTTAATTTAAAAAGAAATTATGCTCATTATACTTAGCTGCTGTGGTGCGACGTCAATGTTTTAGAAATTGGGACTACTGACATTTTTGACGGGTTAAACACTTTAGTACAATATAGTAAACCTTCCTTATTGGGACTCGAACCCTCATCCCTTCCCTCCATGTATTCTGCCTTTTTGAAACGTTGAGCGTTCTAGTACATGAATTAGGCATGATGGGCTACTTCTCTGACCCTTTTTTGACAACTAAATACTTTAGTACAATGTAGTAAATCGTCCTTATTGGGACTCGAACCCTCACCCCTTCCCTCAGATGTATTCACCTTTTGAAAGCGTTGAGCGTTCTGGCTGGCGCTGAACTAGGCATGATGGGCTACTTCTACGACCTTTAAGCGTGGTTGCCATGCGTCGTACTAATTGACAGTAACCAGTGAGGCGTTCAGTGTTTCAAAAGACGGGCGTAAGGAAGGTGAGTCTAGGGTTGAGGTCAGCGGCTCGTTTACTACATTTGTATAAAATATTCGCGTTGTCGAAAAATTATGCCCCATCATGCCTATCTGTGTGGAAAGGCATTGACTTTTTCGAGGAAAGTCGGGATAGGGAGGGAAGGGGTCTTGGAGTTCGAGTCGGAAATAAAGGACAATTTAATTTGTATGGCGAAATGTTTGCGGTAAAAAAACAGTTAAAAAAAAATAAACTACTCTGAACGGATATAAAGTGTAACTGATTTATTAATTCTTTGATCTTTTTTTTTCCAAGTAAACACTTTGTTAAGATATGTGGCCGTCTTATTGGACTCAGAAACCTCTCCACCTCTTATCTATGTGCAATATTTTGAAATGTTGAGCATCTTTCTATCAGCGTAAGCTAGGCATGATGTGGACTACTTAACGGCCTTTTTTTGGAGTTAAACACTTTAGTAGTGTAGTAGCTATGGTGTGGGACTCGAGACCCTCACCCTTCCTACGTATATTCTAACTTTTGAAACGTTGAGCATTCTAGCGCATGAACTAGGCATGATGGGCTACTTCTCTGACCTTTAAAGTGTAGTTGATTTTGTCATGTGCCCTAATTGTCTGTGAGAGCGTTCAACGTTTCAAACTGAGCACATCAGGGAGGTAGGGTCTCGGAGTTTGAGTCGCGACGAGACGGATTCTTGATGCCAAGATCATTTATTGTAAAAAAAAAAAAATATGCCCATCATGCACATCTCTCATGTTAGAGCGTTGGCTTTCGAGAAAGTCGAGGTATAAGGAGGGAAAAGGGTCTTGGGTTCGAGTCAGAGCAAGGACAATTTAGTACATTGTAATTAAATGTTTAATAGTAAAAAAAAGCAGTTAAAAAATAATAAGAAAGCTACTGCAGTAGGATATAAAGTGTGGCCGATTTTATTAATTCTTTGAAGTCTTTTTTCCCGAGGAGTAAACACTTTAGTAGAGTGTAGTAAACCGTCACTATTAGGATTCGAGCCTCTTCCTTATGTATATTACATGCTTTTGAAATGTTGAGTGTTACATGCAAGAGCCTAGACATGATGGACTACTTCTTTGACTTTTTAAGTTAAACACTTTAGTAGAATGCCGTATTGTGATTATTAGGACTGAACCCTCACCCTTCCTACGTATGTGCTTTTTGAAACGTTGAGCATTCTAGCGCATAAGGTTAGGCATGATGGGCTACTTCTTTGACCTTTAAAGTGTAGTGGATTTGTCCATGCCTAATTGATATGATAGAATGCTCAGCGTTGAAGCAGAGCATAGAAAGGAAGAAGAAGAGAGGGGGTCTGGGATTGAGTCTGACGAGCGATTTACCACATTGTACTTAAAGTGTTTAGCTATATCAAAAGAAAAAAAAATTACGCCCATCATGTCTATCTCATGTGGTAGAGCTTTCGACGTTTCATAAAGGCGAGATATAAGGAAGGAATGGCTCTTGGGTTTGAGTCAAGCAAGAACTGATTTAGTATTATGGCCAGAAATGTTTAACGGTAAAAAAACAGTTAAAAAATAATAAACTACTCTTAACTGATATAAAGTGTAACTGATTTATCAATTCGATGGAGTTGAAAAATTGCAGCTTGTGAAAAGATGTAGTGGATTCCCTCTGGCCCTCGAAGTTGTAGGCGGATCACTCCGTGGGCAACACAGTAGCGTGTGAAACGAATCGAGAATTGCCAGGAAGGTGAATCCATTTTGGATTACGGGAAGGTCTTCTTGATTGCCTCCAGCGCATTAGCTTAACCATGAAGAGCTAAGGCGAAGGAGTGTTTTATGGACTTGGGCTCATTTCCTTACCAGGCAAAAATACCTATCACTGCTCTTATAGATATGTGGGCAGAATTGTACCAACTTGACAAAAATGGAGTGCGAGCTATTTCCAACCTTTGTAAACTATCCTTACAGAATCTGCTTAATCTGGTGGTCCGGTATGAGTTGGCCACCTTTTTCTCCTCATGATTAGAGTTGGTAATGTCAGATTGGGCGGTGAATTCGTGGACAATCGGAATGGGGTTAGGTTGGGTCGGCGTAATGGCATCACGATGTAAATTTGAATTAAGGCCCGACTCTACCTAGTTTTCCCTTGGCATGATGTGGTCGGGCTGATCATTTGCCCTGGATTGATAGTTCTAAATTTGTGTTTAGAATTGGCAATTTGTGTTCGGCGGATTGAACTAGCCCGGTAACTCATAATTATCAAATTTGGGCTGGAGTCGACTAAAATGGTAGCGGATGTAAATTAAGTTTGGTTCGGCCCGGCCTACGGGTTTCCCTTGGCACAGTTAGCAGGCGCGGGATGAATAACGCTTTACTTGTGATCTTTATACATCCCTGTGATTTACTATTTTGTTACAATTCATGACACCCTTATATTAGATTTGAATGTTTGATAGCCAAACTTGGTAGGTTATTTTAGAAAATTTGGCGGTGATCTATCTCCCCAGACAAACAATTTTGTGTGATCTCTAGGAAAGGCCTTGAGCGAGGATGGCTTGGAGTATGAAGTGATGACGCCTTTGTCTTGCAACATGGCGTTACGAGAGACACGGCCGTGATCGGCTTGTGAGGAGCCCATGGAGGAAGAGGCTATTCTTAGACTTGGCTGACAACCTCTTCCCTTTGAGTGGCGGGTCCAAAAGAGTACAACCTGCGACATCAAGGCTGCGCCCCTTCTATCTATATCCACAGTCTTGGTTTACTCTCTTTAATTAGAATCAGGGGCGGATCTACGTGTTGTTATGGGGTGTCAATTGACACCCACCAAAAAAAAGAAAAAAAAAAAACCCTTTATAAGTCCTTTTTTTGGCCCTTTAAATAAAATTATTTTTTTTTCCTCGTATACTAATAGTCTATTATAATGCAAACACCCCAAATAAAAAATCCTGGACCGGCCCCTGATTAGAATGCACCTGCACGCATTAGCTAAGCTTTATTCTTCCTGTAGATATAATGTTCAGCTCAAGCTGGTGCAACATGAAAGCGCCTGATGTGGAGGTCCTGATAATCAACTTTCAGACAATGGAAAAACACTACACATTACCAGAGTCGTTTATAAAGCAAATGCATAATTTGAAGGTCTTGGTGGTAACGAATTACGGTTCCTCCATTGTTGAGCTGACTAATGTTTCACTCCTGGTTTCATTATCATCCAGTCTAAAGAGAATCAGGCTAGAGTGGGTTTCGGTTCCAACCCTCTGCAACACCATGGTAGAGCTAAAGAATTTGGAGAAGATAACTTTGGTTATGTGCAAAATCAATCAGGATTTTAACAGTTGTTCCATCCAGATTCCTGAAGAAAATTTGCTTAATCTTCAGGAAATAAATATCAATTCCTGCCATGACTTGGTGGATTACCGGAGTGGATATGTGATTTGGTAAATCTGAAGCTCAGCATCACCCAACTGTCATAAGCCATCAGCACTGCCGAAAGGGATCGGGAGGCTGGAAAATCTGGAGGTGCTAAGGCTTAATAAATGCACAAAGCTGGAGGAATTGCCAGAAACAATTGGAAGCCTACACAAGTTGTGTTTGCTGGATATAAGTGGTTGTTCTCGACTGGGGAAACTGCCGGAACAAATGGGGAAGAAGCTGTGTAGTTTGAGAAAGCTCTACATGGGAAAGTGCTCAAGATTGAAAGAGTTGCCACTATCAGTCATGGATCTCAAGCAGTTGAAAATAGGCTGTGACCAAGAAATGGCCCAGCAGTGGGGAGTCGACGATTTCGTGGACTCCAAGAATGAAGAGACTAATAGCTTACATTGGCTTCGAAATTCTGCTTTCTGGTAAAAATTCTCTTTGCAGTAACATTGAAATGCAACTCTGGGGATCAAACATAGTCTCTTCCTCATTATTATCAGTTCACAGAAAGGTTTTTTTTTTTCTTCTTACTGATTTTTAGTTTTATTTGTTTTTGCAATTTTGTACTTTAAGAGTGATGGTAATATTTTGATTATATGTTTCTAAAGTGCACCACCATTAAAGATATTTGAAGAGATGTAGAAATTGAAAAATAGAAATGCGTAAGGGATGGATGAGATCGAAGAAGTTTAGCAACATATGAAATCATTGAAGGCTAGAGATTGTGAAGGAACCTATCAAAAAATGAAGAGAGGGATAAAAGAGTTGAAGGAATTGGAGGTCTCATTCAAATTGAAGTGCATTGCTTTATTCAATGTAATTGTATGCTTTGTTGCCTTTGTTGCGATTATGTTCATGTAATTTTTAGTGGAAATGTCGTTGTAAAAGACTTGATGTAAATTTTCTCTGAAAGTAGTGTTCATTTAAATTCATTAGTCTATTTTGGCTTGGTATCATTTTTAACATGTAGATGGTTTCAATTTAGTTAAACTATGTATTATGTGTTTCAAATTATATATCTGTTGAAGCATGTATTACCTAACTTTGATTAAATCTACTTAGTGACATGAATTATAGTTGGTTTAGAAGTTTTCACTATGATAGTAGATGATGCGGTTATGGTAGTAGATTCTGTATATTATGGTAGTAGATTCATTATGTTATAGTAGTAGTTTAGTTAAACTGTGACGTGTGAGTCCGATCAATCTATAGTGTGTCCGGACGAAGGTCTCGTACTCGATGTGCGTCCATTTCATCGATATCCCCCTTTTAATGCATTCTATTACACTGCCCAATACCCACGACGACCAACTGTTCAGAGCATGATCAATCCAGCATAGTATTTTGAGCCTTAGATTATTGTTGCTATTTCATGAGTTCCATTTGTATCGACACAGAGTATGTGATTGTATACGAATATAAGCTAGGACTCAGGTATATAAAAAAAAATATAACGAATTTCATACATAATGGCTACTAGTTTAACTATTACATATATAGTACTTTATTGTCTGACATTGTAAAACCAACAACATCTGAGAAATAATAATTTATGTGATATTATTCTGACAATTTTCCAATTAGAATTAGGTACAATAAAAATATATTGTTGACACCCTAAAATTAGGTACAAATCATTTTTTTGGCCCTTTAAATAAAATTATATTGTTGACACCTAATTTTTCTTGTATGTATACTATTAGGCTCAGTTTGGAACCTGAAAAATATTAAGGAAAAAAATAATGAGAAAAAATAGAAAGAAAGAAAATTTTGAGGAAAATATAAAATAGGTTTAAACTTAATAAATTAATTAACTAAAGCCATTCATAAAACAAATGCATAATTTGAAGGTCTTGGGTGGTAGCAGTGCAGTTTCCTCCATTATTGAGTTGACTAATGTTTCACTCCTGGGTTCATTATCATCCAGTCTAAAGAGAATCAGGCTAGAGCGGGTTTGGTTCTAATCCTCTACGACACCATGGTAGAGCTAAAGAATTTGGAGGAAGATAACCTTGGTTATGTGTAAGATCAATCAGACTTTTAATGGTTGTTCCATCTAGATTCCTACAGAAAATTTGCCTAGTATTCGGGAAATAAATATCGATTACTGCAATGACTTGGTGGAATTATGTCACATTCCATATTGGATAAGAGAGAAACTTTCTAATATATATATATATATATATATATATTATATTAAAGATTAAATGAAGAGTTTTAAAGGGTGATATTTATGCTACTACCATAAAAAGTAATTAAAAGTCTAATATATATATATATTATCAAGCTTTACTAATAGAAACCAAGTAATAACTAGTATACATATTTTTAAAGAGGAAAATAATTTTATTAATTCAAACTTACGATAGATCAGTGTCTAGATACAATTGCTAACAACCATAAATGATGAAACAATATCCAGGTTAATAATATAATAAATCGATAAAAAGCCTACAAATTTCATAATATGAAATTTAATAATATAATTATTAGAAATTTGATAACTCGTTATAAAGCCTACTAATTCCTTCCTAAGAATATATGGATAGGTTGTGATTAGGGCATTATAATAATGAAATGGCAATCTTCATCAAGTGTCTACTGTCTACTATCTATTTTTTCTCTTCACATTCTTGCTATATTATTCAAGTGAGGTTTTTGACGAAGTTATACAAAGAATATTGGGTTTGACATTGTCCATATATTTGTTATAAGGGTCCTACAAGAAGATAATGTCTTCAGAGTTCAAGGTTGGTTAATCTATGACAATAAGTAAATAATCGTATTTGAATTAGGGATTTACAAAATCAAGAATGGATCTTATTAGTAATAAATTTTTTTTGGAGCCAAGGTACAGCCCGTAGCTGTTTTAGGGGCTGTTTGGTTGGTAAATCATGAAATTTGTGAAATAAATCATGCTTTGATGTGAAAGAGGCTGGGAATGGCCGTGAATTGTGGGTTCACTAAGTGAACCGATGATTTGTGATTTTTCGAGAATAGTAACCAAGGGTTTCACTATTCCCGAAACAGTGTTCTCAAAATTAATTTTTGTGAAAATGTGTTTGATTGAGTGGTTCAAGTTGAATTGCTTGTGTTTGATCATTAGTCCAAATAAGCTAATTTTGATGTATGAATTGATTAATTACATGACATGATTGTGTGATTGGATATTATGTGGATATGTGCATGTTTACATATTTGCATGTGATTAGTATGTGGAATTGGCGTCACATTGCATTAAGTATCTTGGCTGAACACCCTAGGACTATAGAATTGAGTCACGTGATGAGTCCCAGAAAATGGTTGGAGGTTCTGTCTAAAAATATTAATTATCGGAGGGTAGTCCAAATTAAAAATATCGTCGTCGGGCGATTGATATTCGTGAGATGGATAGCGATAATGTATATCGTCGTCGAATGGCGATTGATATATATACATCGGTTGTCGCTGGCAAGCAAATGAATTCTCATACGAGGCTTAGGCGAGTGTGAGAGTCGAGGTGAGGACTCGGGATGAGTTGATCATGTAGACATTCAAGTAGGATCATGCATTTGCTTGAATGTATGTTTATTTTGGAACATTGCACTGCACTTAGGTGGAGAGTAGCGCAGGGGCGGTCAGCCTCACCCAGGCGATGGCTCAGCCCTGTCGAGGATATTATTTTGGGTGCGAGGGGAGCGTGCGAGGGATGGCTCGTCTGAGGGATTGAGAGGATTAGAAGAAAGCTAGGAGTTGTGAGCTGGTTGATGATATATACGTATATTGAAATGTCTAATTTTAATATATGTATTGTATAAAATTAAAATGTGTAACTCTTGTAACTATTTGGTATATAGTTAGTTCATGGAATTAGTATATTATAATTATCGTTTGTAAGTACAGTATTAGTATTACTCGTGTGATTGGATATATTGGGATATATTATATTTGTTGGAGACGGTATATGCGAGGTTTGTATTTAGGGTAGAACTGCCAGTACAAAGGAGGCTTTGCAGATTTTACGTGTCTTGGGTCACAGAGCAATGCTTAGTGTTCCGCGGGTTGTGGTGTCAGCGGATCCGCCAGGTTTAGGCGTCATGATGAGACGTTGATAGACTTTACAAGCTTTACATATTGATAAGCTTTTATAAACTTTAAATAACTATAATAAATTCATATTTTTAATAATAATAAATAAAGTAAAATATCCTAATTAAATAATTTTTGTCAAAAAGTACCAACGCTATTTAAAATATGTTTGAATAAATAAAATTTCTTGCTTCTTTTGTTTCAAATTTTCATCTAGACATTTAAAAATAATTTTTATTTTATTTATTTTATATTTTTCATCTCAAATTTTATAATTCTACTCATTACTTCAAAGAGTTTTTTTTTTTTAGATTTTCAAAATTACATCATTTTTTCATATCTAAATAATCAAAATTCCTAATATATCAGAAATTTCAAAATTTCATAATTTCAAATTTATCAATTTATGAAATACAAGAAAGATGTATTTGATGTGATTTAACATTAACGTGTGATGTAAAAAAATTATTTTATTCACATGCTTATATGAAACAATTCAAACAAAAAAACAATATATATGTGATTTTATGAACAATCCAAGAACTATAATTCGAATAAGAAAAATCATATTTTATTTCACCAACTTCGATAGGCATCGTGATTTTAAAATTGAAAGCGAAATTTAAAAATCAGGTTGTCAAATCATACAGTTTGAATAGATATCGGATTCTGGCTTATTCGCCAGAGATACATTCATACGAATAATTTTGCAGATAATGGAATGATCTGGGTTATGAATGAATAACTGCGATAATGAATCGAGAAGAAGAACACAATAAAAAAAAGTTGATAATGAATCAAGAAGAAGAAATTTTGGGTGTGAGTGTGTCATTTTATTTTTTATTTTGATTTCTATTTTGAACGAGATAAGAAGATGTATTTGAATAAAATTATGATTTTGAAAAAATGTATCAAATTTTTAAGTCCTAAAATATCATATTGTAAGTGTCCCAATTACGATATATATTTTTAGGAAACAATTATGATATTTTTAGTTTTTAAAATACCAGATTTGTATATAAAACGATTAAAAAAATAATTCGTATGTGATTTTAGGAATAATCATAATTTTTTTAACTTTTTAATTCTTAACATATGAAGAACTAAAAAATTATCTAATTTTAGGAATTGTATGAGTTTTTAGAAATAATTAATTATTTTATTAGGATCTAAAAATTTGATTAACTTCACTCATTCAATAAAAAAGTCGTTTCAAATCTTTTGAAAAAGCACAAAAGAGTTTTAAAGGGTGAGTATTTATACTACTACCAGAAAAGTAATTAAAAGTCTAATATAAAATCATAGCTTTGTAGCTTTTCCCAAAATTTTAATGGAAACTTCCTTCTAAGTTTCCTCAGGTGGCTCAAATTACAGCACAAACTATCTCAGATCTGTTTATGTGCCGAGAAACCCCAGGAAAAAAGGAAAGTAAAATTTTTATTTCGAATCGTTTTGTTTGGAGCTAAAACCCCATTCCTAAAACAGCCGGATTCTCGATAATGGAAATTCTTGCAGGATCCGTTCTGGGAAAAATTATTCGAAAAATTGATTCTAAATCCAGCAGAAATATCTAAAGAGGGACGCTAGACTCATAAGATCTTCAAAAAAAAAAGTCGAAACCTTTCTGGAAATTATGAGGCCGATCGTCAATCAGATCAGAGAAGGGGATCGTCCAATCGACGATAAGGAGAAGTTATTTATACAACTGTTTGAAAAAGGCCACAATCTTATCTACGAATCTTATCCTTACTCCCATTGGCTGCTCAGGGATTGTAAATTCGCCGGTAAGATTACTGATTTCTACGAATCGCTTACCGATTTCTTCCAGGTATATTTGCCGGTGCAACAATTTAACAGAAGGAACGAGAACTCGGCCCCGCAGCAGCAGCAGCAACAATCGGACGAAACTGAACTTTAGTTTTCGGGAGATGAGATCGAAATTCAGGTGAGAGTGAGATTCCAAATGTTAAGTTTGTCCTAAATAGTTGTTGTTTTTATTTTATTTTATATATTTTTAAATTTTTTATAACTAAGGATTTTGTTACAATACCATGTATTAAATCGTGTTAAGTGATCATGAGCATTTGAATTTTAAATTTAAATTGAATCTCATACATAGCATTTAAGCCTTTACCGCTCTTGAGAAGACACGTAATGACACAGTGCTTACGTATAAAGAGAATCTTTGCACATTTTAGATCCACTAAACCTAAAAATACGAGAGAAAATCATAATAAGTTTTTTTTGAGAAGGGTTTAGAAGCCAAAATATTCAGAGTTTCAATTTTCTGTTAGCAATGTGTTTGGGTATGCAGATGCAGTATTTTACCATATAGTGATTATTTATATTGTTTCAACCTTTTGTTATGATTTGAGAACAGGTGTCCGTTTGATGCCAGCCAGTCAAAATAATGAATAAGAAGATATATCCGTCAGCAGTGCGCCAAGATAATAGTGTCAAAAATCGGTATCCTACAGTGAGATGAATACAAAGATGTGCTTTTTAGATATTATCTGAATAAACGTATTGTGAGAAAGAAATCAAATGTGTGAATTTCAACTAAATTATCAATCTTAATGAATTACTGTGTATTGAAGACTAGGGTTATGTTTACATATCGCTTCCGATGGATTATTTATTAAAGATCTTTATTATTGATGTATTTATAATTTTGTTGATGGCGAGGTGATAACACTTAAGATATCCTCTCTCTGAGTATATCTAGCCTATCTCGTGAATAAATTGAGTATATCTACATCCCATTCAGTGTTAAATCTTAAATGTTACTCAATTGCACCTTGGGGATCGGAATAACATTCACTGAATCAGCTGAAAGTGCGCTCTACTTAGATCTGGATAACCTCGTCTCTCGAATCTCGGTTCCGGTATGATTATGTTAATGTTGTGGAACATCACCATATAATTGAATTATAGATATAAAGCCGAGATGCAAACAATTTTATAAACAAATGAATAACATAAATTCTTGATCTTTAATCCTTGAACATGTAGCCCAGTTCCATGACACCTAGATATAGATCTAAAACATCTTGAATAAGAAAATGTAGATATTTAATCTGAAAACATCATTCTATTGTCGAAAATGAGAAACAATACAAATCTACGGGCTCTTCTTGAAGTCGATTGTCGCTCACTCTGAATTAGTGCCTAGTTAAATCGGCTCCTCGATGCCTCCAAATCAGCGCCTCCATTGCTTTTAATGCGAAGCGAGAACTACGCCTTGGCGTCGTGAAAAGCGTTACAGCGTCGCGACGTTTGAGGCGTCATAGCGTTGAAGCGTGGCGGCGTTGCCGCTGACTTGCACATTAGTTGACCCGAACGTTGCGGCGTTGGGGCGTCACGGCGATGGGGGCGTCGTGACGTGGGGGCAATCGCGGCGTTCCGGACCTCTTCATCTGATGCCTCGCCATGCTCTGAATTGCTTCCAACAACTGCCTTTTTGCTCCAATGCACCTGCATCCACACCAATCACTAATTCAGGAGTCTAGCCACAAAAAACTATGAAATTAACTATAAAAAAACATGAAAATGAAAAACCGACGCGGGTATAATATGAGTGTTTTAGGCACTCATCACACCCCAGGCTTAGTTTCTGCTTGTCCCAATGAAGCCCGACCTCTAAACCTAACACCCACTACATGTACTAAAGTCTAACACGAGGTGGTGATGCACATCTTGAAAAGTAGGGATCAAATTGGGCCAAACTCAAAGCTGGCTGGCGTTTGTTTGGAGTTCGAGATGCACAGGTGTTTGGCTTTTGGAAAAACTTCGCTTGAAATAGGTAAAAGTGACTAGTGCCTCCAGTTCATGGTATTCAATAACCTTTTAAGGACCACGTAATAGCGTTGAATGAATGACCTCTAATTACTGTACCTGAGTTAAAGACACCCCCGAACTTAATTTCGACTCCTATTTGGAAGAATCTAACTAAGAAAGGATAAGAAAAGCGTGCTTTTATTAAATACTAAAATACAAAATTTCCTAAATACCTAAGAAATGGCTTGAGCTAGTGCCAAAAAGTTTTAGATGAGTGTTCCTGTAGCGGGGATCCATTGGTGACTTCCCACCAGTTGGTTAAGGGCACGGACATTAAAATTCCCATGAACTTCACCCGAACACTCCAAGCAAACTCAAAGGCCTAGGTTGTGGGAATAATCCATCTTTGTCCCATGGCGGGGCGGGTGAAGTCAGCCCGACTACCCGGCCCGAGTTGGCTTAGGGCATTAGGCTTTGAAGTTTTCCGGGTCTTGGGATTCGATTGGATTTTCCACTTGTTTACAATTTACAATATATACTTATATATATATATATATATATATATACTCTCTCTCTATATATATATATATATACCTCTCTCTCTCTCTCTTACGTCCCATGTGGCGAGGCGGTGGAAGTCAATGACTCTCTGACGAGTTGGCTTAGGGCGTAGGCTTTGAAAGGCCCACCGATTTGTGCGGGATTCGATTGGATTTTCCCTTATTCTAATTCACAATATATATATATATATATATATATATACTATATATATATATATATATATATATATATATATATATATATATATATATATATATATATTTTTTTTTATAAAGTTACGGGGCTCGATGGCAATCCTCTTTTTTGTTTAGGTGTCCCATCGCCAGGTAGTTAGAGAAGTGGTTCACTAAACCCTCCACCTATTCAACCTAGTACCACAGAGCATCAAACATCATATGCATCCGTTGTCCCATGCCCATAGTGGACTTCTCGGTCCAAGAATTGATCTTTAAATACAACATGGCACCTACACAAGCGACCTACACATGAAACCACTCGTATAGAGATGGTAACACAAACATAAACAGCTAAGTAGCATAAACTAACTATGCGAAATGTAAACTAACATGCATGGATGAAATAAGCGACCGCACTAAAAAACATGAATGAATCTCACGCCAAAACCAGTGTCGCCCACTGACAAGATATCCGGTGTCATGCGGCAATATAAGAACGTGGGGGGAAGAGAACTCCCAGTGATCAGCGTAGTGGTGGCGGTGGCGGTGGCGGTGTGGGCCGGTGGAAGGCGAAGGCGAGCAAGGCGAGCTTTGAAGAAGCTATAGCTGGCGAAGAATAGTGGCACGGTTGGCGAAACCGTCACGCACATCAGCTTGAAGCGCCTCCATATCTTGTGTGATGAGGACTCGGTGCTTCTGGGTCTCGTCCCAGAATGTGTCAAGCCTTCGACAAGTGAGCCGCCCAGGGTCCTTGGGGTGGTGAGGGATTTGGAGGAGGCTGCCTCGTAAATTTGTGGTGGTGGTGGTAGAGGTGGATGAGACGGGAGGCGGCGATGGCCTCCTGGGGATCGCTGGAGTCCCAACGGGCGTGTAGTCATGAAGCTCGTCCTTGTACGAGGCTCATGGCGGAATCCATAATACTAGTCGTGGGACACCTGTTTGTCCCTCTTGCGGATATGGCTTTAATGGGGTGGAGCCGTCTCATTGTCATCAGGGCCACCGCTCGTTTGCATAAACCCAGATGAGAAGGGAGTACTGATTCATTTGGCGTCCGGTTATGGAGGATAGCATCCTCGATAGCACGCCCGACATCAAAGGTATATCACGGATGATGGCATAGTTGGCCCGGGCAGCAGGCGTCGCTATAAGTTAGGTAAATTCGGAATAAGGCGGCGTGATGAAGTGATGCGGACAACTGGGATATAGGCCAAGTGCTTGGCGGAAATTGAGCTTTGCATGGCCCTCATTATTGATTTCCACTCACCCGGCCATTAGTCAACACCGAATGATCTCGGGTGAGTCGAGTGCTTTCGTGGCCAGATCAAGCGGCTCACGATGGAACATGGGCAGATCATAAAAGTGATTGATCGACTCGCCGCCCGAAGTCGGCCAAAAGCACCCTCGCTCGCGCACCTTCTTGGCTTCGTGGGAGCGAGTTGGCGTAAATTCTCGCACCACACTCATCGGCCGTGGATGAGGTGGTTGGCAAAGTGCACCGCCATCCATAGCGCGATCGTCTTCTGAAAAGTCATCGGTGGTAGAAAACCCTTCTCGCTTGATAAGCGGCGGTTCTTGCGGATGGTCGCGAGCCGTCGGCGACCTCTCGTTCACGAATCGCATGACATCATAATTTGGGGTCGGGTCCTCGCCGGACCGACCCCGCTTAGTGGGCAGTTTCTGCCTTTTTCCAGACATAGGGACCAGGACTAGGATTGCTAGTGGAGTAATGTGAGGAAATAGCACCAATGTGGCACCTCCAGCTGGGTCAGGCAAACAAACAAACACTTAGAGTGCACCCAATGTGACCTAAATGTGAACTCCTAGATTGAAATGTGATCCTAAAAGTGAACTCCTAGATTTAAATGGGAACCTAAATACGCACTCCTAGACCGAAACTTTGAGGGCTAGACCAGTGTGATGGGGAGTGTAATGACACAGGCGATTACCTAAATGGAAAGTAGGGAATGCGACTGGCGGTGCCTATGGGGCGATGAGTCACGGTCGAAGGGTGTGCAGCGAAGGTGTCGAAAGGCAAAGGCCTGGCCTCTGACCGGCGTGGTATTGCGCTCCGGCAAGGAATGGTACGGTGGTGGGCGAGGCTAGGACGACGGGGTTTATCTGGTGGGAATAACAAATGAGTGTGACCTTAAAGCGGAGACAGCGTCGGCGGCGTTGAGGCAGCGTCGCGGCGTTGTGGGGATATATGCCAGCGTCGCGGCGTTCGAGACTACTAATAATCCGCGTTGCGGCGTTGATATCTCACGTCATGGCGTTCAGTGGAAAATTCAGCGTCACGGCGTTGGAAATCAACGCCAGCGGCGTTCCGAGACCTCAAAATCAGCGTCAGCGACGTTGAATCTCCACGTCGCGAGCGTTCGAGGAGAAAGAGTAAATTTGGCGTCGTATGTTTGAAACATCGCTGACGTTACGAGAGGAAAACTTCAAAAAATTTGCACGATAAGTAGCCCATGTCTAGTGACCTCCGCTTCTTGTAAATGTGACTCTACGGACTTGTAATGCTGCGCATAAGTGATCCTCTCGGTACTTTAGCGTTGCGAGTCACGAGAAATACGACCAAGTAGAATCTGGGTCACGGACAAAACCCGACAAACCAATAGCATTGAAAACAAACAAGCATCACTTTCGAGAGAAGGAAAAAATTGAAAAAACTTGGGTTGCCTCCCGAAGCCTGTTTAATGACGATAACGATGGCCTGAAACTTCAATGTGCTCGGGAACTCGAGCTCTTATGATAAACACTACCGCCGTTTGATGCGGTCGAATGTCTGCTTATGCGCAGAAACTTGCCTCAAATCTGGCTAGCGGATTGGGTGGTGGCGTGAATGTGCCTTTCTCGAGATGTGTAACCTCTGCCCCACCATGTGAAAAGACCTTAGTTCTTGTGAAAGGCGGGACCATCTAGACTTGATTTCCCGAAAGAGCTTTGGCGAAATTGAATAAAACTTGTTGTCTACTTAGTGAACTCTTTTACGTAATGTGTTTATCGTGCCGGGCTTTTGTCTTTTCCTTGTAAATCTGGGCATTTAAAGTAGCTTTGTTTCTAAATTCGTCTAGTTCAGCGAGTTGTAGCCGATCGCTTCTCAGACGATGTACTATCATGTTTAAGCGTCGAGTTGCCCGGTAGGCTCGTGTTCCCGATTCCCTTTGGAAGATGGTATGGCTTTACCATAAACAGTGCGACGGTGACATACCCGAGGGAGTTTTAAATGCGTGGCTGTGCGCCGGAAGTGCATCTTGATCTTTTTAGACCAATCCTTCTGGAAGGCTGTGCTTGTCTTCTCACGAATGGACTTAATTTCTCGATTTGATACCTCTGCTTGTCCGTTTACGGTATGGGTGGTATCTGAGATGTACGATAGCATACCCGTACTTTTGCAAAACCCAGCCGATTACCTTGTGATAAAGTCTGTGTCGCATGTCCGATGGCGAGTTAATGGCGTAGAGAATGTAGCGAATGTCTCTAACCACTGTCGATGATGGGATCGCTATGCCCGGATGCAGTCTCTTTGATGAGATGTTGATACATAGATGAGATAGTCTGAAATCGCATGTAGTCAAATATTCTGCTGAAATCTGATCGTGGGTCCTTTCTGAAATACCTCCAATTTCTTGTTGCGTCGTAATAATAAAATCACTGGGATGACATCCCACCCAAATTAAAGTAGTGCGATGATCACGATGAAATACCACCGCGTTCTGTCATAAATGCGCGAGTTCGGTGTCTGTTATTAATGTTTCATCAGGTCCGCTGATAATGATATACGTAAAGATGCATAATATAAGTGTGTTTCGATCATCTGCAACGTTTTCTGTGACAGATTAAATGATGCTGCCACTAAAACAATTCGTGTGACCATGACTATACCCATCTTCAATAAGCCAAGTCTAATCTACGAATATCATTGCTTGCCCTCGATAAGTGAAGATGATGCGCCGCTGGGTTCTCGGTGCCGCTTCTTGTCTTTAATCTCGACATCAAATTCTTGCGGCAAAGAACTCACGAATTAATCGAGGTTTGGCATCTTTTTTTAGTCATCGATGTATTTGATGGCGAGAATGATGGTCATGTTCTACCACCTTGTTACCAATCAAATAAGGCTGAATTTGTCAAAAGCAAAAACAATAGCCAAAGTTCTTTCTCTGTAGTAGCATAGACAACTGAGCATCATTCGAGTTACTGTTTGCATAGTAAATCCACACGGAAAATTTTCTGCCGTTTACGCCCCTTAACGCTGATCGCAAAATCACTTGCGTCTACGTAAGTTAAAGGAAAGGACGATGCGGAGCCACGACAATAGGAGGCGATACCAACTTATCCTTGACAAAGAATGCATGCAAACATTGTGAATCAAACTCAAATGGGATCCCTTGGACTAGAAGGTTAGACAACGGTTTTGCAATATGCGCGAAATCCTTGATGAACCGCCTATAGAATCCCATTGGCACAAACTTGAATTCCTTTTCTGGAGTAAGGGGTGGGCAAGCACCCCGATTGCTTCAATCTTAGCTCTGTCGACCTCTATCCCTTCTTGAAATCCGATGGTAGTACAATACCCTCTTGTACCATAAATGGCACTTCTCGATTGAGTACTAAGTTGGTCTCTTCACATCTTATCAGGCGATCTCAGTTCTCTACGATTGATTGTTAAATAGATTTTAACGAAAAATCATCCATGAAGATTTGGTGTCTTCTTAGCCATGTCGGAGAAAATGGCCATCATACATCTTTGAAATGTGCGGTGCATTGCCGCAGTCAAAGGCATCCGCTGAATGCGAATGTCCCATAAAGGGACAGCATGTAGATATCGTATTTTCCCGATCTTGAGGGCTATAAGCGATTTGATTGTAGCGAATATCCATCCAAAAGCAATAGTATTCATGACCGGCTAATCGATCGAGCATCTGATCTAGAAACGGTAATGGGAAATGATCTTTTCGAGTGGCTTTGTTCAGTTTCCGATAATTAATACAAATCCTCCACTCGGTAACTGTTCGCGAAGGCAGTAATATGTTGTTCTCAGTTCTTATGGCCCATTGTTCTCGCTTTCTTGATCTCGCCAGGCTGGACTAGCCCGATACCTTTATGCGAAATAGGATAGATTACCCCGATATCCATCCATTTTAATACTTCCTTTCGGACCACCTCTTTCATAGTTGGATTCAACCTCGCATTTGTGCTGCTTCCGCCCGAAGGTTTATGCCCATCTTCGACGAATCACGATGCATGCACATGGAAGAGACGAATCCGCTTTCCGTCGACTAGAACCGCAATGCATTTTATGGTCTCTAAGGACCCTCAATAACTTCTCCTCACTCCTAATTCGATCGAGGATGCGAGATGATCAACGGTAAAGTGGAAATTTCACCCCAGGTATGCATACTTCAAATGGTACAGGTAGGGTTTTTGTTCCATCTTGGGTGGTTGTTCCCTTTGATAACCTTGGCGTTTAGCCCCTTCACTGTAGAGATTAGTATTTCCTCTAATGGGTCCAAAAGAGTCCATCCATTTAACATATTCCTGCAGCACCATTGCTCATGTTCGAAATCATTCTCCGGCCAGAGGCTAGCCTCCCCAAAGGGTCGTGAACCACTTTGGCTAGACCTTTATAGCCTCTCTTATTTACGCCATGAAGCGAGTATCACTACCTTAGGATGTCTCTTTGCTTCAAACACGTTGAACTTGACTTCATCTTCCTGCACTCTCAATTTCAGTTCTCCTCTCTGGACATCAATCATCGCTCTGCCAGTTGCAAGAAACGGTCGACCCAAGATTATGGGTATTTCTTTATCTTCTTCCATATCTAATACAATGAAATATGCGGGGAAGATAAACTTGTCGACTTTTACTAAGACATCTTCTATTACCCCTCTTGGATGCTTCAAAGATCTATCGCGAAATTTGAGTGTAGTTGTGGTCAGGCGGGCCTCACCTAATCCCAAATGTTTGAAAATGGATAAGGGCATGAGATTAATGCTGGCACCCAAATCACATAGGGCCCTCTCAAAGATAGCATTTCCAATAGTGCACGGGATAGTGAAACTGCCTGGGTCCTTGAGCTTTTGCGGCAGCTTTCTCTGAAGTATGGCACTACATTCTTCAGTTAAGTTAACTGTTTCGAAATCAGCCAATCTTCTCTTCTGGGACAGAATGTCTTTCATAAATTTCACATAACTGGGCATTTGCTCTAAGGCATCAGCAAACGGGATATTGATGTGTAACTTTTTGAACACGTCCATGAATTTAATTAATTTGCTTGTCTAGCTTATGTTTCTTTAGGCGTTGTGGGTAGGGCAGCGAGGCTAGCCTTTGCTTGATGGGTTTGTTATTGTTTTCTCATTGGTACATTCCTTCTCTGCATCATCATTCTGATCGGGTTGGATGACTTTCTCAGTCTCTACTTTCTCTATAACTGGGGATTGCCCCTTGGTCTCCAATTCTTTACCACTTCTCAGCATAACTGCTTTGACATGTTCATTTTCGTCTCTTCTCGGGTTTACTTCTGAGTTGCTTGGTAAGGAACCCGGTTGCCTTTGCATCGATAAGTTTTGCCATTTGACCCATTTGTACCTCCAAAATTTCTGGTACGTAACGCCGATTATTCAAGCGGGTTGCCTGCTGCTTTACGCCAATCTTTGTCTCATTCATAAAAGCAGTGTGTGAAGTCATCATTTGTGCAAGGGCTTGTTCTAAGTCCACCTTCTTCTCAGGAGGTGGTTCACTAACTCGGTTCGATGGCATGTTGTTCTGATTATTCCTCCATCCATACCCTTGATTGTTCGGCCCATTACGATTTTGATTATTCGCCACCCTTTAGCCTTGATGTTGGTGATAATTGTTTCCCCATCGCATCCTTGTTCTTTGTGTGACTTTGATTGAACCGGCCGTGCGAGCGCTCTGCGTTTGGTTTTCTGTGGCGGCGATGCGTCTTTGTTGTCTTTGTCTCCGCGGAAATTCACCTGACTCCGCGGGTTGAATGCGTATGGCATTTGTTGATACCTTAATCTGGTCGGTAGCGGTGGTTGTGCAACATGATTAACCAGTTGTTGAGAACTTCATTATCCGAATTGCCACCCGTGGCTTTTCTTGGTGTAGTCTTCTCCACTGGGCTGCGATTTGTATTGGTTATGGCATCTTCCCGGAGATCTCATAGGCAGTCCGTGGTTTTCTTCATTTAGTGCTCCTCCCGGCCGGGCGTCGATCAGCATTACAGTAAGCGTTCCTCGACCCATTATAGAAAGTATGGGTAGCGTCCATGCGGTTAGTACGTGATGCGGGCACTTTCTCGATGGTTCGTGAAATCGTCCCATGCCTGCGCTGAGTTCTCCTCTAGCGTCGAAAGTATTGATCTTGCACAAGTTGTGCAATTTTTCGAAGAGTGGGAAGAACTTGGTGAAATTTACACTAAATACGTTCCACGAAGTAATGGAATCTGGTGGTATTTGGTTAGCCAATGCCCAGCTCTATCACCTAGCGACGAGTCGGGAACAATCTCGACGAGAGCTTAACCATTAACTCCATTGTACTTGATCATGCTCCCTTGAGCACCAAGAAGTTGATCGAGATGCATATTTGGGTTACTCATGAAGCGACCGTGACGAGATGTTACGAAGCATGCGTAAAGTGGCCAGACTTCAACTTCGAAATTGTTCGCACGAATCGGTGGCATCTTATAGGCTGTGCGAACAACGGTGGGTGGTAGAGCAAACTCCTCCCCAATAACATGAAGGATCATGCATTTTGTATAAACGGTCGGGGTGCTTGATTTCTTCCATGATTACCATTTCGGCCTCTTTGGGGCTCATTTTGCTCAATGCTAAGATCCTGCTCTTCATTGTTTTCCATGACTGCTAGATTTCCAATCTGTTCTTGGCATGTTCGGTGTAAAGTTCTTTCTGGCTCAGGATCAAACAAGTGGTAGGCGACTGGTCGTCGTGCATGTACTCCTTTGACTTACTTGCAATCACACACGAAACAACAATGCCAAATTACCGGCCCACTTGTAAACAAACAAAAACAAAAAGATTTCGAGTAATATCTAATTGCTTTATTCTACATATCAATCTAAGCTTTGTCCCAGAAACAGCAGCCCAAAGCAACGGGCGAAAGCGTGGTGTGTAAAATATGCGCCTATAGTGTACCAAAGGTAGGATATCGATCCGCGGGACGGGAGAATTGAATACAAAGATATTGCTTTTGGAATATTATGCGAATAACGATATTAATGAGAAAGAAATCAAATGTGAATTTCAGCTAAACTATACGATCTTAATGAATTCTTGTGTGTTGAAGACTTAGAGTTATGTTTCCCCTGTCACTTTCGATGGATTATTTATTAAAGATGCTATTATTGATGTATTTATAATTTGTTGATAGCGAGGTAGATGCCACTACGAGATATCCTCTCAAGGTATATCCTTTATCTCGTGAATAAATTAGTATATCTACATCCCATTTCGGTATTTGAAATGCTTAAATGTTCTACCCTCGATTGCCACCTTCGGGATCGGAATATCTCACATTCTAGAATCAACGAGGTACATCTATAGATCCTGGATAACCTCATCTCTCGAATCTCGGATTTTCCCGATATGATTATGTTAATGTTGGCGGCATGCCATATAATTGAATTATAAATATAGCGGATGCAAATAATTTCAAACAAATGAATAACATAAATTCTCGATCTTTAATCCATGAACATGTGATAGTTCAACAACACTTTAGATAGATCTAAAACATCTTGAATAAGAAAATGTAGATATTTAATCTCAAAACATCATTCTATTGATGTCCAAAAATGAGAAGCATTACAAATCGGGCTCTTGAAGTTGGTGTACGCTCTTTGCTCTGGAATTTCGTGCCCCTAGTTCGTCTGGCTCCTCGTGCCTCCAAATCCGGCGCCTCCATTTAGCTTTTTAATGCTGAGCGGGCTTCGCCTTGACGTCGCTGACGTTGCCGCTGTTGACTTGCATAGTAGTTGACCCAGCGTCGTGGCGATTGGGGCGATCGCGGCGATAGGAGACTATCATGGCGTTCGGAACCTCTTCATGCGATACTGCCTTATGCTCGAAATTATACTTGTTTGCCTTTTTGCTCAATGCACTGCATCCACAATCACCAATTGATCTAGCCACAAAAACTATGAAATTAACTATAAAAAAGCGTGAAAATGAAAAACCGGCCGTTTGGTATAATATGAGTGTTTTGAAGCCTTATCAACTACGTCAGCATGGGAATACTCGTGAATGTCGGGTAACTCCAGCAATTTCACGAAAATCGAGGCGAGTCTCCTTTATGCAGGGAGGCTATACCCCGAATACAAACTGCTAAGCTTTTGTCCCCAACTGATCCGATATAGCGATCTATGATTAAAACGGCCGCTGGGCTCATAAACCAATGTAAAAATATTCAACTATCAACCATAGTTCAAGAGTTCAAATTTTACTCTTATACAGCATATATTGATTAAAAAATTCTAATACATGTAATCGTCATAACCCCAAGCCACAATCTGCCTTTCTTCTAAACCTCTGTCTCTGAGACGAAATTTGTCCCCTCATACCCACATACTGTAAATAATATCCCTCGGCAGGTGAGCTAATGCTCGATGGTAAGATCACCACAAGTAAATTGCCTCCACCTAAGAACAATGCAACGCTCCAAAGAAAACATACATTCAAGTAATGTGTGATCTAGCAGATGTCTAGCGATCGACCACATCAAGTCCTCACCGACTCCTCACTGCAAAGCCATGTATGAGAAAATGTCTTTTTCAAAACAATTATGTTGTTTTTGAGCTATACTATCAGTATGGTAAAAATATGGGACTATCCTCCCGAGGTGAATGTGTTGGAGAACCTTTGAAAGCAGTCATGGTCTCATCAAGAAATAAATATGTTGGGCGTCTCAACCCGTTCTCATTAATTATAAAATTCCTTTCAAAAACATTTTAGTTTTCTTCGATTTTCATGTCATTTATACCTAATTTCTAGGCTACCCGGTGCATATGAGATGCATCATGCCATTTCAATCATTCCAACCAATATATCCAATATGGATAGTATCGATTTAGAATCACACATGTAATTCAACAAAATCAACTGACACCCAGTTGCTCCTTGAGCTAATCATTCATTTCAATGGCTTACACCCACAATTATATTCCATATAATTGCTTGACATCAAGACTTATATTATTATTAAATCATCTCAATGACCTACGAACACAATTATATTTTATATAATTATGTCATTATATTAACTTACATTAAATTCATGTATTAACCTATCTATTTCCACACAATAAACCATTCATTCAACAATTCAAGCGCTGCTTACATGGGCGATTTTGTCGATTCACACAACGGGGCTGATTTTAGGATCGAAACCAACAGTGAAATTTATCCATGGGCGACCCTCGTCGATTTCAGTTTCACTTTTGGAACCGAATTTATACCATTTAGGTCCCATACACACCAAAGCATAATTTAATGCATAATTTCAACATAACAACCGTCAGTTTACGGACTTCACGGATGTCAAAATGTCAAAAATTTCTAATTTAATCCCATGTTTGGGACCGATCCATGACATTCTAGGCCTTTTTAAAAGCTCAAACATGATTTTATTACAATTTGGTGAAATGAAACACCCCAAGCGACCCTCACGATTCACGGGCTCGACATTTACAAAGTTTTCAAAAATTCCTATCAATTCGGTCCAGGTTTGGGACCGATCAAGCCGACTACTTGGCCTCATTCGACTCAAACATTTGTAAAGTACTTAAAACGGGAATAAAGCGCCAAGTGAGAAACCCCACCCCTACCGGGTTGTCGAAAACTCCGCGAATTCGGTGTCTGGCCTTTGCTCCGCGTCGAGCGTCTTTCCTTCGGCCCGAAGGCGCCCAGCGGTCGGGTTTCCCACGATTCACAGAAGGAGGACATCCTCTCTTTACAAAAAAAGCGCCATTTTGGCTCTTTGAAGTCCCCGCTTCCATTTCACGTTTTTGTCTCGATTAATGGAGAAAGATGAGTGACTATTCACTATTTTGGCTCCTTGTGACTTAAAACAATTTAATTAATTGGCACATTTCTTTCTCGAGTTTGACATTCGACACTATCTGGAGTCATCCATTTTCATAATTTCTCTACTCATGCCACTTATGGCACCAGTCGTGTTATATGTGACTTCCGTCTCATCGAAAATCGTTTCTGACACCCAGAAACACGATGCCTCGAAAAATGTGTAAATTCTGATTGTCTTGGAATTCGATGAACTTTTACGTGCTAGCTAGATTTGAGACGATTCCAACGGTGAAATCCGTTTCGTCATCCGAGATCTAAAGAATAGAATGCAGTTTTGGCGAAATTACAATTTAAATGCAAATTACGATTTTACCCTTTTTCCAGAAATTGGAATTTCTCGGGTCTTACATTCTCCCCTCCTTAAAAGGAATTTCATCCCGAAATTTTGGACAATCACAACACAACATATGCATATGCAACGTGCACTCTACCATGCATGTAAACTAGTCATTTAAATATTAAATGACTAACTACATACCTTCATCCCTAAACAAGAAGGTTGGTGGCACTTGTGTGTCCTTGCGGCTCTCAGTTGACTCTTCCCTCCACCAGTGCCTCCATGCGCACTCGCTTCAGCCTCACGGTCTTCGCGTGCAAACGATCCACGACTATCAAAATGCCTGTTGGTCCCTCCTCGAAGGTCCGTCGGTGTCAACCTCAGTCTATCTGATCCACCACATAGGCTTGATGCGGAGTATGCCAGAGACATGGAGGCGTGAAATACCTCGTGGACACGACATCTTTGGCGTAACGCCAGCCGTGCCTGCAGTGCCTACCTCTGGTGTCTCGAAGGCCCAACGAACCTCGTGATAACTTCACAACACCGAACGACCACTCCTCTCTTAGGCATCACGCTGAAAGCGTGATCTGACCTCGAACTCTAAAAGTTGGCGTCGGCACATCCTCATGGCTCTTACGCCGGCTTTGGTAGTGAGAAACCTTCTACGTATCAAACTCACCTTCTCAAGTGTCTATAATCGGTCGGGACCGGTGATGGAGCTCTGCTCCGTATCGGTCCAACATAGCAGTGATCTACGTGGCCTCTGTACAATGCCTCATATGGTGCCATTCGATATACTACTTTGATAACTATTGTTGTAAGCGAAGATTCCTGGGTGAATTAATCCTCTACCCTTATGATTTGGACGTATGCTCGTGGCGTTTCCTCCCAACACTGTATATAATCACATAGCATGTAGCCACACAATCCTTACTTTGTGTGTAAGCGTTGACCTTCCCAAGGTACAATCGGTAGCCAGTTCCATGGATCGTCCAACCTGGTCCGTAATCATGTATGACATCCATATGCGAGCCATTCTTGGGCTCGACAGCACTAATCGTTTCCAAGGGGTATCGAGCCTCGAGTCACCCTCGACTCCTATCACTCAGCTCTAAGTCTGGCATTGATAACCATGTCAGGTGTGTTTTCATCTCGAGTCACTCCGGCTCCTATCACTGACTCTAAGTGCAACGTGATAACCATGTCGATGTGTTTTCATCTCGAGTCATAACTCTTCGACACACTTGAGCCTCTTTGTTTTCATCACGAAATTTCGGACATCTCAAGGTCTCTTACCACCTACCATGAAATTTTGGATTTCTCCCACGGGTCTTACACCCTCCACCTGAAATTTGGATAACTCCATGGGTCTCTTACCCACGAAATTTGGTTCTCCACGGGTCTCTTACACCCTCCACGAGTTCCCGGTTTCTCCACGAGTCACCCACACCCTCACGAAATTTGGGAGCGTCTCCCCGGGTCCTCTTACACCCACTCTGAAATTTAGGATCTCTGGTCTCTTACACCCATCTGAAGTCGGGTTCTCTCCGGATCTCTTACACCCACACAGAAATTCGGGATCTCTCCCCGGGTCTCTTACACCCACACAGAAATTTGGGATATCTCCCCGGGTCTCCTTCACCCTAACTCCAGGCTTCTCACCTTAGAGAATTAACGACCCCCTTCTTGCTTTGCCCAACACACTTTAATTACTCTTCATTTCTTGATTCGAACTATGAGTCTTCATTGGACGTAGTCCCTAAGACAAACTCAACTCACACTCACCAAGAGTGGTGAATGAATCTTGTGCACCCACACCCACCTCGACGCGATGTTACCGTGCATGCGTGATGATGCCCTGCGTGACACACCCAATCGGGGTCCACCATGAGCAAAATCTCGGAGATCTACCAGCTCATAATCTCGACCTATCGGAGTCGAAGCTCTCTCCCCACATCCTAGGGAAGAACATCTATACGTGGCTTCTCACAAGGCCTTAACCTCTAAGTTCAAATCGCATCACACAAGATGCAACATTGAATGAATATAGTGCATCGATTTAAATATTGCTCTGAGTCGACAAGTCTTGAGAGTAGAAGCGCCCTACATGTCAGGGCGCCATCTGCTCCGACCTCATGCCATGAGACCTGCGCCTCCTGGAATGATCCTAGCCTCATATGCGGTGCGGCAATGGTAACACATCATCATCTGGCGACCCAGTTGGCACACAAACCTTATTATCGACAGGCCTGCGCTGCGGGTCAGGCTTTATGTGACCGTCTGCGAGTACTAGGTGGCGGTCCCTCGACCATACTAGGGTTTGGAGGAAACAAGCGTGTCCTCTCACCGTCTGCTCTTGGCGGGTTTGCACGGTCCCGAACTGGGATCCACACCTCTGAGGCAGGAAATCCCTCCTCCTTATGGGACTGCAGCGTGTGATAGCACACCATGCACTATCTGTGTGACCACAGCTTCGTCTTTGGCCGGATGATCGGGGCTCTGTAATATGCGAACGGAAGCCTTACCTTCTTTCGAACTAGAAGAAAGGTTGATCTCCGCTTCCTCTTGTCTGGCCTGTATCACGGATGCCTCGCATGTCATCCACTCCTCCTTCTGCCTAGTGGAGGATGATGTGCTTCTAAGCATTGTATGTAAACGAGCCTGCCTTTGATTCAACTGTGCACATGCATGTGCGATAGCGTCTTGCAATCCCTCTGACCTCGGTAAAAGGCTTCTGTGATGTGATGGTGGTCAAATAGATGGGACCGACCAGTACACCGTGGACGCCCTCTACGTCCTCGTCCTCTACTTGCCATCTACACAATTAACATGGTAGTTAAATCTCAATACAGTATCTCTAAGGCATAAACACAGCCCCGAGACACTATTCCTACACATAAATCAGTGTATACGCATTGTCCTTGCATTTAATGGTAATGCAAGACAATCAATTATGCATTTAAAAAATTGTTTTCAACAAAAATTTTATTTTCGAAAATTTTATTTTTCGAAAATTTTGTCTAATTTTATTTTATTTTTATTTAATTTAATAATTTTTTTATTTTTTTATTTTTCGAAAAATTTGTGATGGAAACGATGTTCATGAACCGGGTTCCGCGAACAATGTCAAAAATCGACTCGAGGGAGCAGTACCAAAGTCAATAGGGTCCAACGGTAGGTGCAGGAATTACACATTGCCGCTAACCAGACACGCCCGGCCATGCCCAAGCACGCATCGCGCCCGGCGCCCCACGCTGAGTGCATGCGCCGCTGCTTTGCGCGCCAGCGCGCCACCGCCCGGCGCGCCAGCCAGTAGCGCCACTTCAGATGCCGCCGCGCCCAGCAGCGCCGTCTTTAACTGCCGCCGAAACCGAATTCCCGCGCCCAGCGCCACCGCTACGCTCCGTGTCATTGTCCGCGGCCCGCTGCGCGCCAGCGCCCAGCGATGCCGCTTCCTTAGCGCCTCATCTGCGTGCAGCTAACGCCGTAGCGCGAACCGCCTATTCTTGCCTTGGCGCTACGGCGAGCCACCCGCCTGCATCCGTGTCGCCGTCCACGTGCGCTGCGGCGCCGCGGCGCCCTGCCGGGCCGCGGCGCTGCTTGGCGCCTTCGCCGCGATGCCAGCGTGATCTCCTACTTAGATGGGCGGCGTACCCCATTTAGGTTTGTACCCGATTTTTTTTTCATTATATATATATTTTTTTCATTTCTTCGATTCTTTGGAAAACACTAAAAATATAGCACTTATTTATTTTCTTTCATTTCGATTGCAAATAAATTTATTAAAATTTATTTCATCTATATTTTTTTTTCATTTCCCGACAAACCAAATAAATTGCTTAAATTTATTTTATTTATTTTCTTGTTCAGTTTACATTGTAAACTCTTTAAGATTTGTTTTCAACATGCCTATATCTTATCTGCTAAGCACACAAACATTCACATCATACATACAACATGTCAACACACACCAAACACATACATACAACCATTCATCAATCCATGATCACACACAAAACACACATGTCGTGTCTAGTTTTGTTCCGTGCCTTTTCTCTAGGTAATCTCATACATAAACGCAACATGAACCACCTAGTGGTGATGTTCTTATACCTCAAAAGACTATGGCCTAGCCCAGATCCTCAAGCCTAGGTAGCCTTATGCACAGGCTGCGATCCTAGGCTATGACGCCTCAAACCCAAAATTAATACGGTGATACACGATTAAGTACACCTGCAGTAGGGTGAAGGCCCGGAATCAACAAAATTTGTTCACATGTTCCTCTAATGCCGTAGTCAAGCTCTTGTATTATAAGCGGTCTAGGGTGAGGAAACGGGGATGGGTTTTCATCCCACGAATGATTTACATCAGTGTTTGGAAAATGGTGAGCTTTTGTTTGGATTTGTGGTTGGTTAAAAGCAGGAAGGTTGTTTATTTCAGATAGCTGTAAAAGCTTAAATGAGAAGTGTGAAATGGTAACCTTGAAGGCTTGGGTCATTAGCTTGATAAGCATGGGGGTATTACGGTGTCCTCGGGTTATTTCCTACGCATTAGGAGCAAATGACACCTTAGTCAAAATAACCAAAACCGGATCTTTGTTTAGCTATAAAACTAATAACCTAAAAACCACTCCTATTTGAGTCAACCCCAAGTACTAAGCATTCAAGTCCCGATTCAGTTTGAAACCCTAGCCTTTTAACCTCATTCCATTGGCTACGTAAATGACATCTAAAGAATATCGATTAAATACACATTAAAATGCCTTTGAACCTTAAAAAACATGTAAAAGTATTGACCAAAGGAAAGACATTAAATGGCATTAAACCTAATTTGGAGAAAGTTGGGAACCATAAATACGTACTGTAACATTCAAAGCATGAGGACAACTGCGGCCGGCCCGAAACCAAGCTAGCAACCCCTCTCTTCAAGTATGAGGGCTAGCCAAACATCCAGCAGGTTGTCATCCTCAGGGGGTGTTTGCAATGGCAGAAAATGAAAGAAAGAGGAGAGAGAAGAGAGCAAATAAAACCTAAAATGAAAGGCTCTTGAAGGAAGCGTATTGAATGAAAAGTTGCTTAGGGTTACAAAGTTGAGGGGGCTTATATAGTCGAGCCCAAGTGTAGAAAATACTAAAATGCCTAAAATATGAAATTACATAAGGGTCAAAATAGTAATACATCAAAATGTGGTCGTTTAGAACCAAAAATACCAAAAACACAGGGGCTGAGATTTCGCTATGCAAGAAATTTCGCTATGCTAGCGAAATTTCGCTAGCCTAGCGAAATTCTACAGAGATAGCGAAAATGGGAAATTTCGCTAGCAACAATGAATTTGTGCTGGCGGGACCTTTAGCTAGCCCTAGCCCATTTTTTGTGAGATAGCGAAATTGGAAGCGATTTAAGCTAGGCAGTAAATTTCGCTAGTTAGCGAATTTATTAGCCTAGTAAAATTCTCAATTTAAGCTAAGTTGCGAAATTTCACTATGATTATGGAAATTTTTCGCAATCGGCGAGGAAATTTTACTTAATCATAAGCGAATTCTGGGATTACTCACAGCTTCTTTTGTTTTACTGCTGCATCCTCTTGCACTTCTTATTCATCCCTTTGCCTTGATTCTTCATTGAATCTTGACATTTCATCACTGACGGCGAAATCATCGAGGATTCTAGCGATCAACAACAATAAGAGCCCGAGCTTGGCGGTCAGAAGTTCAAAAGCACCAAGTTCTCTAAAACAATCTCGAAAACAAATCAAAAACACTAAGTGGACATGCACGCGATAATTGGCTTAATTCATCTAATTAGTGCAAAAGCGGTCAACCTATCTTGAATAGGGCTCAAGTACTTTTGGGCACTAATCCTGCCTGACCGACACGTTGCTAGTCCTTAGCAATGCTAAAACAATAATGGGATGCATCTTTGTGCTTTTACAAAAAGTGTATGTGGATCAAAAGTGTATGTACGAGTAAGCCCCTTACCTTTATTATAGACAATTTACATCCACGTATGAAAAGCCCAGGCATGAAAGGCAAAACCATATAAGAACAAGTTTTAAAGAAGAGAAAGAAAGGCAACATTGGTTCAAGGATGTCAGCATTTCCACCAAAATCTAAATGTTCCTAAGGTAACCAGCTTGAGCCAATAAAGTGCAAAGCTATTCCCTCCCCCCAACCTAGCTACTGCCATGGCCATAAACTGTTGAACAACCTAAATAGGATTAGCTACACTCTTATTCCTTTATTTGACTAAATTGTAGGGTGCAATGCTAAAGTGACCGCTGAAAGTCCGTGTAGCGAGGAGTCCGCGATGACCAGCGATTAGGTTTAGGGCATGTACGAAAGGATCCTTGACCACAAACTGCGTAGGCTTCACCGGACTTGAATGACTTAGGAATTAAGCACCAACAACCGGCTAAACTTCACCGTCCACGTGTAGCGAACACTAAGTCGATGACTTGTGATTAAGGTTTAGGGCATCGGGCTTTAAAGGCTTCGCCATATACCCCCTCGGACCATGTTCGGGTTTCAAACCAAAGTGTCTTTTATTTTATTTTATTTTTCTTCTTTTCTCTTTCTTTTTGCTTTCTCTTTCCTTTTGGAAGACACCATTTGGTCTTTATACAAGATTGCTTCAAAACCTATTGTAGATTAGTCAGCACACATCTAAAGTGGCTTTGCAAAGCGGAAAGAGGTACATAATTTCACAACCTATTGGTACAAATTGGTGTGCAGTGTGTGAATCAGCTAAAGGGGGAATGTTCAAGGTTGAATACGCCAAAATCTCAATTGACCAAAAACTAAATCATGCATGGAATTGTTCTAACATTAAGGTAACAAACAGGGTTTCAATTCTCCAACTAGAGGCAAGAGCATAAACACAAAATGTAGACACACAAGTGATTTGCAAAGTTAAAGAAAAATGAAGCTGGCCACTGCAGGATCTGTCTAACCAGTAAAACTGAATTCCAATAATGTGAAAATTACTTTTAACTGGCTTAGCATGGAATGCAAAAACTAATGGATGGGACTGTACCACCTCAAACATGATGGCTGGAGAAGGGGCATTTCCATTTGTTGGTGTCCTTCTTGTTGTCAGCAAAAAGAAATCAAACCCATCCAAACTACGATTGCTACCCTGAATTTTAAACAAAGGAAATTTAATCGAAACTAAACAATGAATAGTGGGCTTATTTGGAACAGCGGTAGCCACCCATAAACGTGTTAATTTTGTAGGATTCGAGGAGGTCCGATGGGAGAATTTCCTCCACGACGATCTGGCTGCACAACATAGAGACTTCACCACGTATTGACTTTGATCACCACATCATCATTTGGATCAGTGGGTCCATTTTGAACCGTGAGATGTGCGCGAACAATGAATGGACTGTCCATGCGACGACTTGCGGAAATAGATGGAGTTTGGAGTCATCACAGGGAGGTCTTGGTCCCCTTCACTGAAATTCTTCCCAGTTATCATCTGGTCATGCCATTTTTTTTATCTTTCCTTTGCAATCTTCGAATTCAAGTAGGCATCATTTCGTATTTCTTCCAACTCATTGAGATCGAGGAATCTCTTGACTCCGGCCCTGCTTAAATCCATGTTCAGCTTTTTGATTGCCCACCATGCCTTATATTCGATCTCCACTGGAAGGTGACACGCTTTACCATAGACCAACCGATAAGGGGACATTCCAAGGATTGTCTTAAAAGCTGTTCTGTAAGCCCACAGCGAATCAAGCAGTTTGATGGACCAATCTTTTCTGTTGCTATTTACCACCTTCATCAGAATGGTCTTAATCTCTATGTTAGCAAGTTCCACTTGGCCACTTGTTTGAGGATGGTAAGGGGTGGCCACTCTGTGTTTCACACCATATTTAGCCATGAGGTTTTCAAAAGGTTTGTTACAGAAATGTGAACCTCCATCGCTAATAATGGCTTTTGGCACCCCGAACCTAGAAAAGATGTTTGCTTTCAAGAATTTAAGTACCACTCTGTGGTCATTGGTTTTACAGGGGATTGCTTTAACCCACTTGGACACATAGTCCACACCCACCAAAATGTATGTATGACCATAAGATGTGGGGAAAGGTCCACGTAGAAGTCGATGCCCCCGAACATCAAATAGCTCAACCACTAAAATTGGGTTCAGGGGCATCATATGACGGCGAGACAACTTCCCGAGTCTTTGGCACCTATCACACACTCGGCACATTTGGTGTGCTTCCTTAAACAAGGAAGGCCAGTAGAAACCAAACTGTAACACCTTCATTGCTGTCTTCTGGGACACAAAGTGACCACCACAGGCACTTCGTGCGAGTGACCGAATTCTAACTCTTCCTCCTCAGGCACACACTTCCTGATTATCTAATTTGCACAGTATTTGAATAAGAAGGGCTCTTCCCAATAATAAGAATGGATCTTCGCAAAGAAATACTTTCTATCCTGTTCTTTCCACTCTTATGGGATTTCCCTTGTGGCGAGGAAATTGGCTATGTGAGCATACCAGGGAGCTTTTTCTAGCTGCATTAGGGATTCTTCAGGAAATTCATCATTGATGGGTGGGCTATGAGTGTCATGGGCTATTGTTAACCTTGAAAGATGATCTGCCACTACATTCTCTACCCCCTTCTTGTCTTTAATTTGCAAGTTAAACTCCACGAGTAAAAGAACCCAGGATGAGCCTTGCTTTAGCATTTTGCTTGGTCGGAGATATTTCAAAGCGGGATAATTAAAGTAAAAATGACTATATCGATTTAGACCAAGTATGCTCGAGGAAATTTATTAAAGCATAGACCATTGCGACAACAACTCCTTCTCTGTAGTAGTATAATTCCTTTGTGCTTCGTTTCAAAGGTTTCTTGGCATAATAGACTACATGAGGTTTCCCATCCTCTCTTTGGCCGAGTACTGCTCCGATAGCAAGATCACTTGCATCACACATCACCTCAAAAGGCAACTACCAATTAAGTGCTCGTACTATTGGTGCAGTAGTCAAATGGGACTTCAGCTCTTCAAAACTCTCACGCATTCTTTTCTCCCGAATAAATTTAGCATCTTTTTCTAGGAGCTTGTAGAAGTTTAGCAATCTTCGAGAAGTCTTTTATGAATCTTCTATAGAAACTGCATGACCAAAGGAATTGCCTAAGCTGTTTTTACATTGATTTCAGGGGCCAAGGCGGTTTGGAACAAGTTCAATTTTGCTTTGTCAACTTCTATTCCCACCGCTGGAAATAATGTGCCCGATACAATTCCTTGGTTAACCATAAAATGGCACTTCTCCGAGTTAAGCACCGGAGTTCCTTCTCTATGCACCTTTGCGGGATGGCCTCAGTTAGTATTAAAACATTCTTAAAATCGCACTCCATATACGGTGATATCATCATGTATACTTGCATTATGCGGCTCCACCATATCGCGAACATCTAAGCATACATCTCACGAAAAGTGGTGGGGCGTTGCGAGACAGGCATCCTCCTATAAGCATATGTACCAAATGGACAAGTGAAAGTGGTCTTTTCTGATCCTGGGGCAATCTCTGTGCGGAAATACCACTGAATACCCATTCAAAAGCAATAGAATGGGTGTCAGGAAACCCTCTCCAAGGGTTGTCGATGAATGACGGCCAGGAAGTGATCTTTCTTGTTACCTCATTGAGCCTCCTGGTGTATGCACACTCTCAGCCGGTAGTGAGGCAGATGGAGCAATTCTTCGCACTTTTCATTTTTTCACGAGTTGTCACTCGACTTCTTAGGCACCACACGAGTTAGGCTCACCCAAGTCTTTATCGAAATGGGGTAAATAATCTTAGGCAGAGCAATTTCGGGACTTGTCACGAACTACTTCTGCCAGTGGGGTTCGACCTCATTTGTGGGCTAACGATAGCAGACTCCGCTTCTAGGTAAATGTGATGGGTGCGATTCTTCGGGTTTATGCCTTTTAAATCAAATTTTCCACCCGATGCTTGCTTGTTCCTTTTGAGAAGGTGCGTGGGGTTATTCTCTTGAAGTGGTCGACGATGATGAAATCCTGGCCCGGACGTGCCATTTTCTTCCAGTACATCACTTGACTCAGCTGGGAGGGGTTTGAGTTAGCGTTAGGGTTCCCTTGGTTACGTCCGCAATTAATAGAGGTAGGATTTCTATTTTTCTCCTCCAATACCCCTGTACTAAGCTCATGCATTGAGGTTCCTGTTGTTATTTAAGGCACTCAGATAACTCTGGGGTTAATACATCTTGCACTTGTTGCTTGTTTGCCTGTCCTTCAAGAATGGCATCTATCATACAGACTTCTTCACAGTCATCTTCCTCTGAGTGCATATGTCTTTTACTCAGATGAAAGATATTGAGTTCCCCAGGTCATATTCCCCAGTGTGAGTTGCATAACCCACGTTCCACGGTTTATTATGGCATTGAAGTAGCGAAAATGGTCTCCCCAATATGATGAGCACATGATTGGTTCCCGTACCCACCGGCTCACATGTCGAATCTGAAAAATTCCCTTTGGGTAGAATTTGTCCCTTATATTAACATGTCCTGATGGTCCCTTTGGTATCTTAATAGACCTATCGGCTAATTGTGATTGTGATGGAGGTGGGTTTAGTTCGCGAACCAAGTTGCTTGTACATGGAATCGCTGACGAGGTTCACACTAGCTCCAGTCTAGTCCTTTCTCGATGCCTCGATATTACTTGAGATTGTAGGACATCCAGTCTTTATATTTATTTTAGTCTTTGCGCTCGATGATAGCACTCACTTGCTTTCGGTCGAGAAAGGCCTTCTTGTTTACATTAAACCCTCTTTTTACCGTGCATAAGTCCTTCAAAAATTTCGCATAGGTGGGGACTTGTTTGATCATGTCAAGGAGAGGAATGTTAACTTTTACTTGCCGCAAAACCTCTAGCATTTCTGTTTGGTTAACGAAATTTTTCTTTTTTCGGAGAGCCTGTGGGAATGGAGGGGGTACACTGTTCTTCACCTCTTCTCTATTTACTGACTGATCTTCTTGTGGGCGGATCGGCTCAGGTGAGGGTGATTTGGCTAGAGTTGGGGCTTCTTGGTCTCGATTCTTTACACCACTTCTTAAAGTCTGCTGCCTTTAGCCGTGATTCTTGCATTTGGATCGATGGTTGATGCTATTCATGCACTCCTTTCTCGCCATTCTTTGTATTTGAGAGGAACCTTCCCTTTTCCACAGCGAACCCTCACGGTTCTTTGGTTGGACAACCTTGAAATCTCGGAGTGCATATTGTCGGTTTCATTGAGGTGAGCTCTCAAGCGCTTC
>JAEQBH010008223.1:0-62254 GCA_016808115.1 Tetrastigma voinierianum
TGGTCAACTGTTTTACAATGGCGTAGATGGCAAAAATCTGAATTTCCTTACTGCATGTTATGGTAAGACTCTGGAGTACTGCATGGTATGGTAAGACTCTGGAACTAAGTGCAGTCCCAAAATATTCTGTTTACAATACTTTCACTTTCCCAAATGACTGTTATAGCAATACTGGGAATGCCATAAATATGTAGGGTTTCACCAACCCAAACAAATTTAAAAAAAATGGTATAAGACCAGCCTTATACATCCATGTTCTACTGGATAGGAGACAAAAAAATAGGAACTTTGTACCCAAGGCATTACACACTATGCTATTTTTTATAACCGTGGGTGTTTGGGTCAACTTGCGTGCACCTCGAGTAATCCCACAAGGTCCTAAAGTTCACAGCTGGATAAAACCTCCAGTAACCTTGAGGGGACTTTAACCAGTGACCATTGGGTAACCCCACCCAAATGCCTTACACACTATGCTATAAACCAAATAAAGTCTTCCTCGCATGTGTGAAATGACTAACCAACTTTAATTGGATTTAGAATAGGACATGGAAACCAAGGGGTATGAAGTGGCAGGAGATCAAGAAGCTTTGGTTAAAATTTTATCGATAACTGACAACCACAAAAATAATAGGAATAATTAGAAAAAATAGGAATGCTAATGCAACACTCCCCCAACTCACCAAGCACAACCTCCTCCCATCTTCTTCCAATCATGTTGCAATCAAGGATTATGTAACCATACAACAAGCCCATGAGAAATGGACCTCTGTAACTGCCAAATTTAAATAAAAATAAGAGTTTCATGCAACTAAACTTTCAACTCCTTCATACATACTACCATATCATTTTTTTACTTTGATAGGTAACTTTTTTTTTTGTCCACATTGAGACTCGAACCTTAACTTATAATCTCATCCCCATCCCTTTACACTTAGAGCCAAGCTCGAGGGCATACTACCCTATCTTTGCATTTAATCCCTCACTATATCTTATAGATCTGGAACAATTCCTTGAGAGGCAAACATTCATACCAAGAATCATCTCAAATTATAATCTTTTCCCAATCAACCCATTCCCTTTCTTTCCTAATCGAATTCCTCTTCCAAATAATAGCCCATATTATTAGAAATTAAACGTAAATACATCCATGCAAGAGGAGCTTGATGCATTTTCTACTCATTACAACCCATGTTTCATTGCGACTACACCACTGGTCACTCTCCGATCTGAACCTCAATGGTAAATAGGACAATGCTACACCCAAATCATAGCTATAAAGATTTTGAGCTCAACATTAAGAAAACTCCAGATGCAAAAAAAAAAAAAAAACTTCGTGTAAGCTAAACCAATTCATCCAAGTTTTCTTTGTTTCAGGTTGAGATTACTAAATTCTTATTGAACATACAATTAAGCTTCCTTAAGCGTTAATACATCAATAATGAGTTACAAATTGTTCATCAATAACTAAGAGAGCGCTAACTACACATATTGGATAAGATTTTGAACCTGAATTTAGAAATAAAAGTTAACTAGAACATTGTAACTCTTCAATCTTTGAAGGAAATCAAAGAAGTGCACTGCACGGGCTCAAGGCATGCCAATAATTAGCATCTGAAAAGGACTGAGTATGATCAATTATAAAGTAAACATGCTTTTTGGGAGAAATCCAAAGCAGCTATATCCTAATAGCCCGCATAAGAATCTTATGAAATAATATACAAAATCCAAAAGCATAATATTTTGTCAATGTGCTCTATTATGTCATTGTTGAGTCAGGAAGCTATGAATTTTTTAACAAGCAGATGTAACCAAAGATTCCAGTATCAGCATTATTTTCCGCCTTCCTGAATCTCCACACGTCATTTTGAATTTTTTCAAACAATCACCAAAATTCAACCCATACAAAAAAGCTCCAACCCCAGCTCAATTGTCCTCTAGTTTTAAAACCCAGCATAAGCAAACCTGGTCCTGTTCATCCAAAAACATGAAAACCCATATCAAATACCAAATAAAATCGAAAACCGAAAATCCAAATCACACATCAAACAGGAAAGAATTCAAAAAATGAAAAATAAAAAACCCAAACAGTACAATCCAAAATTCAAGCCACAGACCCCCAAACCCTAAAACCACAAAAACCCCGCATAAAGAAATTCAACTCCAGAGCAGACAGGAACCGAGACAACAATGCCGGAATGTATTTGAATTTTCTCGAGGCGTCCTCCGGAGCCGGGGTCGCGGCGGCGCTGTCCTTGGAGGAGCTCTTGTCGGCGTCAGTGCCATTATTGGTGCTTTGTGAAATTGGGGTCCACTTGTAGAGAAGGAGATGAGAGCCGTTATTACCGTTATTATTACCGTTAGTCTGAGAGTGATTGTTCGAGGTATTAGATGGCGAAACGTGGACCCATTTCTTCTTCCACTTCCTCACTGGACCCGTGAAGACGGTGGCCGGTCCGTAGCGAGTAGAAGACCGGCCGAGCCGAATACAACGCCCTCCATCCCTCGAACCGGCGACGGATCAGCGACTTGCCGGCGGATCGGTTAAACGGCCGTTGTTTCTCTAGATAGATGTTCTTGGCTATGGGTTTCCAAGTTTGGGAAAGATCTGGTGATATATAAATACCGTGGGGGGGTGAATCTCAGCCGTTGAAAACGATGACCATTTTCCAAATCTGATTACGCATTCTATTTTGACTTTGATTGTGCAATTACTGTGCTTCTGTTGGGCGGGAGAGCTGGTGATTGGACGAGACAACACTCGAATTTTGTTGGCACGCAGTGTATTTTGGATATTTAGTATATATAATTTTATGATTATATAAGTATAATAAAATCTAATTATGAAGTCACTAAAGTTTTAATGTAAGGTACCATCCAATATGTACATGATATGATTGGTGTCTCAGCTAAGTTAATAAGCGGTTTCAAGTTTGGACTCTGAAAATACAGTTATATTATGTGATATAGTTTGTCCTTTTGTGATCGCTCTCGGTGTGTAGGATTAATCTGAATATGGTATGAAACTTTGGGATGTCAGTCGCTAAAGTTTTAATGGAATGATCTGCTAGAACGTGTATGAGATGTGTGTTCTCACAAGCTTAGCGGGTTTTGAGTTGAGCTTTGGGAATGCGTTGTCACATATGATATAGCTCTACATCAGCTCTTGTAATCCTCGACTCGTGTGATTATTAATTTGAATGTAGGTATCGGCTTAAATCGTATTTCGTAATATGTGCATGAACCGCTCGTAAATCATATAGTTAAACAAAAAAAAGTTAAATACGAGTTTAACATAAGGTGCTTGATTTGAATGTTATGATAAACCCAAATTTCATTAACATCTTTTTGCTATTTTAAGTTTTGGTTAACAGAATTTTTTTAGTGTTGGTATCTTTTCTTTTTTCAATCCATGATGTAAGACTGAAAATTGGAATTTTCGAAAAATTGTCAAATTGTCATTTCGGTAAAAATCTGCAGAATTTTAGATATCGGATAATGAGTGAACATAGTTTGAATTGTTTATTAAAATCACCAGTGCCGTCAATTTCGTCGAATTTGAGACGGTCGAAATTCACGTTTTGATGCCGGGTCTGGGGTCTTAATAAAGCGGGTTTGAGAGGCGTGTGATGTGAAAATCGTCCTAACTGCATTATGCGTGCGGCGCGTATTGCGTAGGCCGGAGAAAATGAGATGGATGATTGAAGTTGTGTCAGTGTCGATATCATCGAAAATATACATTATGGGAGTGTTGAAATGTTAATGAGAATAAAATAGCTTGAATAGTTGTCTTCTCAAAACAAAAAGAGCAAAATGGGCAGTGGCTGGAACGAGATGCAGTGGCTGGAGTTTGTGATTTATAGAGAGAAAGTATGCCTCCTCTTGCCAGATTCCGTGAATTCGGTCGTCGGTTCTCGTAGACAAAAGCAAAGTCGATCTGCGCGGCCGAGGCTGCGGCGTGGGCCAGAATTTGGTGGAGTTCGACAAATCGAGAGGTATGGATCTTTTAGAAACGTATTTATTCTTTGCAATTTAAGAGTCGTAGCAAGATTAAAAAATTTATGAGGCTTGTTTAGCCGTAAATTCGGTCTCAAAGCTTTGAGCCAGGAGTGGATGGGGCCCCATATTTGTGCGGACGTGAATAGCGATAACCCGAGGGTTTCATTGTTCATGTGAATAGTTATGTGATTTTCTTGGTGTGAAAATGTGTGTTGTAAGTGATTCAAAATGAATTGCTTGTGTTTGATGTTAGCTAGTAATTTAATCTGTGTTATTCATGTGAATTTAATAACATGATTGTTTGAATTAATTATGTTAATATATATATATCATTTATATATTAAGCGTAGTTGTTGGAATTGACGTCATTGTATTAGTATCTTATTTGAAACGCGGAAATATTAGGAGTTAGTCGCGTAGCGTAAATTAAAATAAAAACGAAAATGTTTGTGAAAAAAATTTCAATGAAAATTTTCCAAATAATTGCCTTGGAGAGTCGTCAAAACATATCACTTCGGATGAGGACCATGACTATTTCGGACGTTAGTGGTCGCTCGGAGGGTAGTCGATATTTGCAGATTTCGGTAGTGAGTTTAAGAACAAAAAGCTTTTGTTTGAAAACTATATATTTTACTCGCATTCGAGCAGGCGTATGTGAGGAGTTGATGAAGACTGGAACATGAGTTTGGGGTATGTAGACATTCAGTGGGTTCGTAAGAGTGCTTGAATGTGATTGTTTCTTGTGTAGCGTATCTTGACTTAGGTGATAAATGTAGTGTAGGAAATTATCGCTACAGGGACTTGCTCCTGCAATAGGATCGCAATTTCCAGTGCATGGAAGTGTCTGAGAGCGGTGTTAGAAGAAAATGGGTTGTGAACTTTGTAGAGGAGCGTTGTATAACATGTGATGAAATGATGCATTTTAATATGTTGGATCAAGAGTTATTTATTAGCCTCTTTCAGCGTGTATATAGTTTATGTATTTTGTGGGTATTAGCGAGGGGAACCCGAGTGGCGATTATTTTGCTCGCATGTGGTGGCGTGTAGTCGTTGTAGGTGTTGGGACAGTTTTGTCTGTGGGTAAGAACTCGTCTGAGTAATTTCTGCTTAGATTTCGCAAGTGGTGTTGAGTTACCGGCTTGTCGAGTAATGCTTAGTTGTGAGGTTGTCAATGAACTTGGCCAGGATAGGCGTCCTTACGTAGGGTGTCTTGAGTGAATCGTAGACAGCATAAAAATCATACATTTAAGTCATCCCAATATCTGAATCCCAATCCTCATTTAAGTTGGGATGAAGTAGTAAGCGATGAAACTCTCTGTAAAATTCGGGGTGGGTATCTTTAATTTTACTTTACCTAAGCATTTTTAATAATCTGTTTACATTATGATACTTTTACACATTAATATGGTCGTCTTTAATATTGGAAATAAGTTTTGTCTATGTCTTTTTTAATCAAGAGATGCAAATTAACCTTAAATGAGAACAACCATCTCATATATTAATATTTATTTATTTGGATTTTCAAGAAAAATATCAACCCATGGTTATATCAAATAAACCATACATTTTTTTTAATATCTTAATTTTGCTATTATTTTGAAATATTGTATGAAGGCTCATGTCTCAAAACAGAACCAAGCATAAGAATTAAGAAACATAAATAATATTTTTGCAAGTGAAATTTAAATCATGCGACATGATCATATAATCAATTGAATTGGATTGGGATTTTATTTTTTATTTTTAAATATATTTTGTTAAGTTTTTTTGACAGATAAGTATTTTAGTTATAAATATAATAAAGCTGTTTTTATTAGACTTGAACGAGGAGCCTTAAACTCATGTGTCTGCATTTTTAAAAGTTGAGTGATACTGCAGTATAAAAGCTAGGCATGATCGATAATATTTTATTACGTTTGAATTAAATATTATAATTTGAAAGTAAAATTGGATTTAGTTTATGTTTAAATTTGAAATTGAGTAGAGCAAATTTACTATGTTGCAGTCTTACATCAAAGTAATAATTTTTACAAATAATAAGCTGATATAAAAATATTTATCATTTTTCATATTTATACGTTTGAAAATCTTAATTTAAAAATATTTTATTAAAATTAAGCATACTCATAAATGTGAGATGCTAAAAAAAATACTCATAAATATTTTACTTGACCTTTAAAATACTAATTTTATGTGTTTAAAAATCTCTTAAAAAATATGATATATCTAAAATAATTCAAATTTTTACTAAAATAATTCTCAAAATTTGAAGGTCTATTACCGAGGTAGAACGACACCGTTTCAATGTTTACCCCCAAAACCCAGAACAGGTTGCAGGAACAATTTGCCTGCGTATCCAGAGTCGAGAGCTCCACAAAATCTTCGATTTTTTCAAGCATTTCGGCTTCTTTTCTAAACCCAGTAGGATTATCTTAAAATCTATTCACTTTCACAAAGTTTTCAGGTTTTTTTTTTCTCTGAAAACTTGAATGGAAGCTCAAAGGTTGCTCCATGGGTTCTGTTCAAACTCGGCAATCCCACCGATTCAGAACTCCAGAAAACCTTTATTTTGTACGTTTAACCCTCCCATGGATCATTCTAAGAGATGGGTCTCCTTCAAAACCCACCACTACGATGTCCCTCAAACGGTATCGTGCTCTAAGAGGAGGTTAGAGTGTCGAAATAGCGTAGAAAAAGCAGGGGGTTTTACTGGAGATGAGAAGGATTCGGAAAGTGGAATTCGACGGAAAAATCTGGCTGTTTTTGTCTCTGGCGGAGGGTCGAATTTCCGGTCGATTCACGAGGCGTGTCTTCGGGGTTCGGTTCATGGAGACATTGCTGTATTGGTAACCAATAAATCTGGTATAATTTGTTGTTTCGATTTACTTCTATTCAGATTCATCCATGACATTATGTTGATTCATGTTTATAGGTAAAACAGATTGGAAAAGTTGATGCTTTTTTAAATTCCTCTACTTGGATCGAGTTTCCTTATTGATTTGAATACCTATAATCGTTATAGTTCTTTCTGGGTGTTGATATGGTTGTTTACCAGACGAATTTATCATCGACTATCTCATTTTCAACTCGGTTAGGCCAAAGGAAGTATGTTTTTGTACTCAATTCTGAGCATTGAAAGAGAAACACTGCATTTTTTTTCTTCGGGTTTTCGAATATATTTTCATCTAAAGAGTGAATGAATTTGATGCTTATGTCTGTAGAATTGTACTCTGGTCTTTAGTTCAACATTTAAGAATTGCTTATAGGATTCAAGTATTTGTTAGAATAAATTTTTAGCCTTCATTGATTTCTCAAACTTTTGGAGAAGAGAGTGAATTATGGAGAACAGTGTATTGCATAGTTGGAGCAAACATAAAGAAAACCAATTTCTCTAATTTATTACTTTTTATCTCTTTGTTTTTTGTTTTTTTAAATTTGTAACTTAATTTACCATGTAGTTCAGGAATTCACAATCATAAAAGACACATCATACCTTGAACAAGAAGAAGGTGTTTCACATTTGCTTCCTATCTACCGAATTTATTCGCCTTACAGGAATTTAGAGACTAATACTATGTGATAGATTAATGCATATCAACCAGAGATAACCATTTGATATCTGATGCAGGTTGTGGAGGTGCAGAATATGCAAGAGCTAAGGGTATTCCAGTCATTTTATTCCCGAAAACGAAGGATGAACCAGAGGCAGTATCATCAAATGAGCTTGTGGCTGCACTTAGGTTCTTGTTCTGAACACTACTCAAGTCTCCTTGTATCTTTCCCACATAATTTTTGTAATCTTTCTGAACCAAGCGAAGCATAGATGCAATATCTGCCGGCTCAGAGGTTTCGAGTGGGCTTTATTCTCTGTCTGGATATCTGAAACTTATTCCAGTCGAATTGATCCGGGCCTATCCGAAATCCATTCTAAATATCCATCCTTCACTTCTTCCAGCTTTTGGGGGTAAAGGATATTATGGTATGAAGGTGCATAAAGCAGTCATTGCTTCTGGAGCAAGGTATGTTACTTTCTCAGTCCACACACTAGCATGGTTATTGTGGAATTAAAACTTGAATTCTTAGGCTCTGTTTGGAACTCGGAAAGTACTAAGGACAGAAAATAAAGAAGAAAAAAAAAGGGTTTAAATTTAATAAATTAATTCTATATATTTATTCAAACCTTATTTTTTATTTCTCTTTAGTATACAAGGACTAAGAAATTTAAGCAGTGTATAAAATTTTGAGGTCATTGATTATATTTGAGATTTTCTTTTTATATTTTGATGGTGATACCAAACATGAAAAAGCATTTCCTTAGTATTTTTTTGTTCTGTTGCACCCGGGTTCCAAACGGAATCTTAGTGTCTTTGCTCCTTTAAAATTAAGCTTGTGATCATTTGCTGTCATGCTTATTTTATGTCATTCATTCTTCACAAACTGGGTTAGCCAAGTAGGTAGTAGACATGAGCAAGTTTGGAGAAATGGAAACACAAGAATAAGTCCTCTCGGATTCCTTTGCACAGTTAAGAATGTTGAAGAATATCCGAACCAAGGGCAGAACAAGATAAATCCCTTTCCGATCTTATTGAGTTTTAGGCATTCCAAAGATCAATGTCTGCTTCCCCTGCCCACATTAGGATTCATATTTTTTGGTTTTTCCTTTTTTCACTTCACGAGTTTCATCGATGGATTGAAACACACCTGATGTAAGCTGTAAAACCATGAATAATTCATAATTCGCTGTGAAGATTTTATCCATGAGATGCTTTGGAAATTAGGATTCTGACCATATCGTGAATTAGTCGGGGGCTTGAAAGTTAATGTTCCCAGTCTAACAAACTAATTTGGTTTGGCTTTGGCTATGATCATGGAAAATATTTATGTATGTCAATTTGAATGAGTTACTGAAAACAACTCTTATCAAGCTGATATTTTTGGGTGTATTCTCACATTGTGACAAGAACTGCTTTTCAATGTCTGCTTGTTATCAAACTATATATATATAAATTCTTTTGGATTAAATTTAGAAATGGCAACTCATTTTTCTTTTCAATGTTGGGCTAGATACTCAGGTCCTCAGATCCATTTTGTTGATGAGCACTTCCTACGACACAGGCGCATCCTTGCTCAAGGATTTATTACCTGTTCTTGCTGATGATGCTGCAGATGAACTGGCAGCCGCTAGGGTTCTGCGTGAATAATTCGATCTAATTCTAAGACATATAATTCACATTATAACCTTCGTGGTGACAAACCTAAATAGTTCCTATCATTATCAACCATTGCGAAAAGAAAACTTTGGAGTACATAACTTGCTTTGGTCGAAGTAAGTATTAAGGCCTGTTCGGTTCCTGTTTATGAAAACTTTCTTGGTAGTTTTGAAACAAAGAGAACACCATTGGGTTTTATTTGAAAAACGAGTTCTTTGTTCTCTGAATTTAGTGTTTTCTCGTTCTTTGTTTTTCAATCTAAATTCTAAGACATATAATTACAAACCTTCCTGGGTAACAAACCTAAATAGTTCCTGTCATTATCAGCATTGCAAGAAAGAGAGACACCGTCTCTGCGTCCTTGCACTTTAGGGTCGAAGTAAAGTATTAGGCATACTTGGACAACGTGTTTATAGAAAACTTTTATTAGAACAGTTTTGGAAACAATTCTTATTCCTATAATTTAGTGTTTTCTATCATTCTCTTTGTTTTCAATCTAAATTCTAAGACATATAATTACAAACCTTCTTGAGTAACAGACACAATAGTTCCTATCATTATCAACTTGCACAGGTATTAGACTTGTTCAGGTCCTGCTTATGAAAATTGTTCTTGAGCAGTTTTGGAAGCAGAACACCATTTGGGTTTATTTGAAAACGGTTCTTGTTCTCTGAATTTAGTTGTTTTGTAATTCTCCTTGTTTTTCAATCTAAATTCCAAGACATAATTACAAACCTTCTTCTATAACAAACCTAAATAGTTCCTATCATTTATCAACCATTATGCAAAAGAAAAACACCCAGATATAACTTCCCCAGGGTCGAAGTAAGTATTAAGGCTGTTCGGTTCCTATTTAGAAAGCTATTCATGAAACAGTTTTGAAATAAAGACACCATTTGGGTTTTATTTGAAAGCGGTTTTGTTCTTTGAATTTAGTTTTCTGTGATTCTCTTGTTTTTCAATCTAAATTCAAGACATATATTAGAAACCTTCCTCTATAACAAACCTAAATAGTTCCTATCATTATCCAACCATTGCAAAGAGAAAGAAAACACCCAGTGCGCAACTTGCTTCCTTTGGGAATTAGTAAAATATTAAGGCCTGTTCGTTTCCTGTTTATGAAAACTGTTCTTAAGAGCAGTTTTTGGAAACAAGAGAACACCATTGGGTTTTATTTGAAAACAGTTCTTATTTCTCTGAATTTGATTTTATTATTCTCCGCGTTTTCCATCACAAAAATGAAACCAAGCATATTCTCTCTACTCTCTCAGTTTTTCTTTACATTCTCACGGTTTTCAGACAACGACATTCAAAAACTATAGTTTTTCAGGAGCATCATTTGTACGTGGAGGTGGCGTCAGCAATATGCGATGAGCGGGTTGTTTGGAGAGAAGATGGGGTGCCTATCATCCAGAGTAAAGAAAACCCTAATCAATATAGCTAACAAAATCGACATATGATAATTTTCCTTCTTCTTTCTCTTGAAGAGTAATATATCTCCAGTTTTGTATCAGTTGATTGATTATTGTATCCTTCTAAACTAGAAGTGTTTGTTGTAGTGATAAGGAATTATCAGTATTGTTAACTTCGGTGTTCGCGTCATGTAATTAAGATGCGGTCTCATTGGTACATGTATATATATAATTCTTATTTCTTTAAGTTTATTTTTATTCTCTTTTAAATGTAGAGCCAAGAATTTCGAAAGGACTATTTGGTTATCGATTTTGAAAACTGTTTTTGTTTGAAAACAAGAAGGAAAACGGAGAACACGGGTGTTATCATGTTTTTTTTGTATTGATTCTCGAGCAGATTTGACGAGGCAAAAATAATAGTTTTGAAAGCAACGAAAAGAGCATTAAAAAAGATGTTAACTAAAGCTACTTATTTGTTATTTAAATTTTATGTTTTTAATGTTTTTGCGAGAAAATATAAGCGGAAAGCAGCCCTACATGTTTTTCTTTGTTTTTCAAGTTCTTGTTTGAGTCCAACCCAAAATCCAAAAAGCCCAAAGGGCCAAGCAGTCTTCAGCGGGCCGAAAGCTGAAATCGTGAGTTACGAGATGGACGGCTGAGATCTTTCCTCTCGAAGCAGCCCACGCTATAAAAGCGAGGCAGGGGCTAGGGTTAGTAATTCAACTCAATAATCAATCTCGTCTCTATCAGTCTTTTCTAGGGTTAGGGCTAAATCTTGTTATTTCGCTACATGTACCAAGAGAAGGGATCGGCGTTTGCCCTTGATCTTGAATTGCCAAAGCTGGCTGCCCAGCTACATGAAATCTAATGGCTACGAAGTTTACTGGCCGGTCGTCGTGAATCTCCGTCGACGAATCTGTACCGAACTTCTCACATTTCTTCTTTCTTCTTTTCTTCTGTGGTAGATTAATAACAGAATACGAGTGGATCTGAGAAGGGGAGAAGAGGAAAATGGCATAGGGTTTGGCCTTTTTAAGAGACCCTTCTCTTACAGCGACATCGGTCACCTTCCAGGCAAAGCCTTTGATTTCAAGTGGCTTTGCGTCTATTGGTGCCTACATTTTCTTTTCATCCACTCATTTTCTTTTATTTTCTTCCTCAAAAGTCACTTTCTCCTGTTTTTTCCCATCAAACAAACAAAATTTAAAGAGATCGGAGTGTTTTAATTACTTTACCTTCTGAGAAATTGTTGATTTGGTAAGGAAGTTTTTTATGATGAAAATAAAGGGAAAACATTTTTGCCTAAATTGACTATTTTGGGCGGCCACCGATCATGAATAATGATAATTGATAAATAATGATAAGATCTAAGTTAAGGATTTTACAAATAATGTTTGTTTAAAAATTAGAATGTTTTTTATTTATAATATTTTTTTAATGTGTATTATAAGTAATTTTTGTTTTCAATTATTTTATATATTTCTATATTTATTTGTCAAAATGATTATTAAACGTAACTAAAAATTGTAAATATAATTGTATCAAAAAATTGTAAATATCTTATTTCTTATTTTAGAGACAAAAAATCTGATTATAGATTTTGAAACTGTTTTTTTTTCTGAAAAACAAAAACAAGTAGAACAAATAAATGTTTGTTTGGTTCATATTTTTAAAAATCGTTTTGATTTTTGGTTAATAACAAGAATAGCTTTCAACACAATCAAAACAAAAATTGTGTTCTCTATGGGCTTCATTGATTCTTAATTTTTGAAAATGATTTTTGAGAGCAGTTTTAAGAGTATTAATTTGAAAACTATTTTTAAAAACAGTTTTGAGTAAATATTATTTTGGTGTTTTTTAAAAACTATTGTTGTCCTCCTCCAAACTCTGAATGTAGTGTTTTTTTTTTATTATTTTTTATCTTTTGAGACAAAAATTGGTTGCAAAAGCATTTTGTATTTTCTTGCATTCTTTGTTCTTCAGAAAAAAAAAAAAAAAAATTTTAAAACCGAAAAACAAACAAGTCCTATGTTATGAAAAGATGTTCTCAATAATAGTTTTTAAAGAAACAATTCATTTCCATTGTTTTTTACATAGAAAATACTAGATTTAACTAATGAATAAATTTATAAAACACCAAAAATAATATTATATGTTCTGAAAAACGGTTCTAAATAACGGTTAGAAGCCAAACAGAACATCATCATAAGTTTTAACATCCATGGAGTGATTCTCTTAATAAAAAAAGCATGTAGGAGTGAATGTGACAACTAATCAATAGGTCCACTTTAGTGCTCTATTATTATTATTATTATCTTATCTTATCTTATCTATAACTATCATAAATAATAATGTTACAGGACCAAGAAAAATATGCCCCACATCAGCCTTATTTAATAAAGATATCTACTTTTGTTAATGGAATGGACCCAATAAATAAATCATAGTCCATATCAAAAAGTAGTGCATAATAGAAGGTAATAAAGAAATTATTTGATCATGTTAGGCCCTCTAGGGTGTGTTTAGGAGGAGTTATTTATAATTTATTTGTTTTTATTTTTAAATGTTCTCAAATACTTTTGATCAAAATTGTAGATGGTTGAAAGAGTTTATAAAAATATCTTTATGGCCAATTTTATAAGTAAGTTTTGTTTATTTAAATAAGTTTCGAAATATTATAAAAAAAAGTTTCAGGTACAGTTTATGCGGAAGGTTAATGACAAAAAATGTAATTCTGAAAAATAATGAAAAAACGGGAAAACAAAACATGAAAAATTATGTAAAAAAATAGAGTAAATTTTTTGGTTATATACAAAATTAGGAAAAAAGTTCTTAAAAATAATGAAATAAATTCCGAAAAAATTATGTACCAATTAGTGATTTTGAAATAATTATACTCTAAAAATTTTTGAAAAATATAAAACAACTTCCAAAAATTTATGTACAAATAGGTAAAATTTTTGAAAAAATTTATTAAAACTATGAAAAAAAATTCTAACATAGAAAAAAATCTATTGATGATGATTTTTTTATTCGAAGTGATGTGGATCAGCGAGTCTTTATTTTATTTTTGGAACTTATAATTTTTATGATGATGGAAAATATTAATGGTGTTTGTTATTTTGTTTTGAAAATGTTTGTAATGATGGGAAACATTAGTGATGTCTGATTTTTATGTTTGATGTCTTTTCTTTTATTATGAACATGGATGATAGTATGATATTTGTGAGTTACTCAATTTTTTATTTATATTAGGTAGGAGTGCAGCATCAGCTTAAGAATTAATAATACTTCCCTTCAAATGTGCCTTTAAGCCTCGGGCCTCTCAGAGGCTTTGCGTGCGATCTTCGTTTTAAATGTATGGGTATATTATACATCACACTGGAATTTATAGAAATGATCCAATTAAATATTTATTGAAGAAAAAAAAAAACGTATAATATTTAGTTTCTACAATTTATTTGATGCATGAAACAAAATTAAAGAGAAGTATGGTTTATTAGTTATTTAATTTTTAAACATTATGACAAGTCTTTATTTATCAAAACGCTTGATTTTATAAGAGTGTTTATAATGGTGCTTTTAGGTAATTTAAGCGTACACGTCTTAAATAGTAATGCATTGAACACCTTAAAATGATGTGCAGCAGCTTTTTAAAATATCGTTGAATACAAATAAGAGCTATTGAATAAAATCTTTATGGCGTAATTTCTTGCTTATAAAATAAATGTTTAATTAAGTTGTTTCACGAAAACAAGCAAACTAAATCTTGATAATGTGTTGTTAAATTAGAAATGTGATATTTGCTTTAGATATCTGATAGGTAGGCCTAAGGGTTGAGTTCGGTTTTTCTTGTCTCGAATATAAACTTTGTTCTTTTTAGTTAAATCTTAAAAGTACTTAATAGTAAGCAGTTTATAAAGTTGTTTATTTTTAATATTGGGTAGTAAATCTTGTTAATTTCATCTCGCTTGTTGAAGCGAGGCGGTGTTTGTTTTGGAATGAAAAAAAAAAAATTTTTTTTTTTTTTTATTGTATAGTAGTTTTTATTTATATATATATATATATATTTTAAATTTGATAATATCGTGTGAAAGTTAAAAAACAAACGGCCTTGTATATCACTTTCTCTCAATTTAATAGTTTATTGTTTAAGGAAACAAGGTTTATATCAATATCTTATTTTAAGTATCTTGGGTTGTATTTTCGTGTTTTGTTGTTGTTTTGTGTGGTTTATGTATCGTCGTAGTATGGCCAGTTTGATTTGCGTCGTCTTATTGTGAGTAGAATTTTATTGTATGTGTGGGTGATTCGAGCAATAATGAAAATACGCGAAATAAGATAAAGACATAAAATATGATCATCAATAGGCTACTTGAGCCAGGAGTAATTGATTTTAGGTTATCGTATAATTGTAAAACTATGTAGCTTTAGCCCGGAATTAATTGTGCGCTTAGATTTTTGCGAATTTGATTATGTGTTAGAGCCCATAAAATATCTTGTCGGAGTTTGAATTAATAAGTTCAATTATTATTATTTAAAAAAAAAAAAAACATGTTTGGGTTACAAGATTTATAACATAACTAATTACAGTGATTCATGGAATTTATTTTTTAAATGAAAATCTCGGTATGAATATTTTATTTAAAATCTTATATAAAACTTTATGTTAGATATTTTTTACATTTTGTTAACGTTTGTAATTCAAAGTGAATAAATATTAAAAAAAAAAAAAAATGATTGTTGTTGAGGTAAATGATTGGATTGAGCACATGAAGTCGAGCAAGATCTAAATTCAAAATGAAGAGTACTACAATATAATATACAAAAATGAATATGCCAAAAAATAAAAGAGTTAGACCAATCAACAATGAGGATTAAGTGTTGATTTACAATAACCTTTTATTAGAAGAACTGCCTTTCTTTATCTTTCTTATATATATTAGAGTATTGTGGGAATGTTATTTAGCATATTATTAGAGCATCATTTAATCCTAATGAATCTAACTTAACTTTTGAATTCTAATTTTATGAGGATGTTTCCTATGTGATATTTGCAATTAAACTCAAATGTGAGTGTCACTTGAAAGGTAAATTTTAATTGTGAGTTATCACTTAATATTTGTCAAGCATGAGACATTATTTTGAGAGGGTAATTTTTTTTTTTTACAGCTTAACATTTAGTTACTTTGTAATAAGTTGTTTTTACTGTGACACAAATTTGAGACTTTTTCTTTCTTTATACCTTATTTGTTTGAAACGTTGAGTAAAGTATGATGAGCCAAAAAAAGCACCTTAGTCTATAAATCCTATTTTAAAACAAAAAAAAAAAATACTTGGTTTGTAAACATCGAATTAGTTGAACCCTCATTTAACTAAATTTTTATTTAATTTTAATCATGAACTTAAAAATTAATATAAAATATTCAAAGTTTAAAAAATCAGTACAGTGAGAAATAAGAAGGGTAACGGAGTCTAATGAGAACAGTTTACACTATAAATAAAATTAATTAAATTCATTGTATAAACTATTTGCTTTCTTCATTATATAAATGTCTTGAGAACTAAAAATTAATTTTATTTTAATTCAAACAAATTTACAAATTAATTACAAACCCCACTTCCATTAACACAACCAAAAAACCCCCTTAAAAACCCTACGCTGCCAGCAAAATCATCTCCGGCCACTTCTTCACGGCGAAACGGCCGCCCCGTTCCGGCTCCTTCCTCGCCGGAGCGGCGGCGGCGGCGGCGGTCGTCCGCTTGTACGACCCAAACCATTTCTCCTGCATGTATCCGTTCCTCCTCCATGGCGGCACGTGCATTTCCACGCTCTTCATCGATCCTTTATGGCTCTGCATTATCCTCTGAATCCTCTTCAGCTCTTCCTGCTTCCCACGAAGATCGGAGGAAAATTTGCCAGCAATGAAGTGTAATCTTCAGTTGCCCTAGCTATCTCGAATTCTCCGGCAAGAAACACTTCCACGATGTAGCGGTTTCCGGCGATGTTCACGTCGACGTACTCGTAGTCGCCGGGAATCGACCGTCGACTGGTTTTCCCCCACCGGGATTTGCAGAGACCTGTCCAGAAATCAGAAAAAATCCTAAATTAACAAATTTGAATTTCCTACTTTTTTTTTCTTACCAACCAAACAAAGTCATAAAAAAGTTTAATTAATTTGAAATACTCACCGGCGTCGAATCCTCTTTCGCGTAAACGATTCATCAGCAGCCCTTAAAATCCCTCCGATGACGCCACGTTCCCCAAATTCCGACAAGCGAGTTCCGTCTCGGCCCGAATCTTTTCAACCGCATCATCATCCGAATCCGAAACGCCGTTCCCTAACAATCTCTGCAACTCCTCCTTCGTCTCCGAATCAGAGCAGTAACTTTCTCTTATCCCAAAAAAATCCCCATCCTTTTCCCCCTCAACCGCCTCACCTTCATCTAACCATCTCCTCATAACTCAGCGATTTCTTCCTCAAGAAACGAATTCACTAGATCCGAAAGATCGGTATAACTCTCGCTTTCCCAGCTCTTTGGCCGCCCTTAGCAGCCACCTCGTCGAAAGCCGCCACCATCCTCTCGACTCCTGCGATCTTCATGTTAAACGATAAGAAAACAATCACAATTTTTTCTCCGGCCCCACCGAGAATTTATTTCCACCGTTTCTGGTTTCTCACCTAGCTAAGAAGCAATGATGTTGAAAAAATGACGAGAGAGTGTTCACATCAAAAGGACATCTCCATCTCTACGTACACTTGTCGGAAGCTTAAAAAAAGAAAGAAATTTATTTTTTTCTTCTGAAACATTTTAGAGAAAACCAAGGAATTGAGGGGAAAATGGAGGCAGTGATAATGGTGGACTAAGTAAGAAGAAGGAACAGACAGTGCTTTATATAGTCTTCGAAAACGAGCTGATAATGAATCTAGACCATGTTTTAGGCCAAGTTCAGAAAGCGCAGACAGGCACGTGCGACTCGTGTGGGATGATCGAAGGTCAAGCGTGTCGTCCTTCGATGCGGAGACTCGACGCTGGGGAGGAATGGGTTTTGCTGGTTCATTGAACCTGGCTGGTGTCAACTGATGTTGTCATTTTTGGAAAATTACTATGCCTTGGAAGTTCTTTAATGCTGTAATTTTTTTTTTTTTTTTTCTGATAATCGAAAACTTTGTTATATTGTAATAAATTTTTCAGAACTCGAACTTGGGACTGCTTTTCTATATTTTGTATTTTTAAACTTTGAATGCTGTAAAAATTATTTTCATTGGGACCGTACATTGAGACCCTTCTCTGCATCCTTTAGATGTTACATTTTTTTAAACATGAACGTTCACATAAAGCGTTTCATTTGAGGCTGAGCATGGGCACGCCCTTGTGAATATCTGGTTTTAAAGCTTTGGAAACCTTTCCCTATCTCATTGTTTCATTATAGCTCGAATTTAGAATCCCTCATATGGAAGTCATGTTTTTAGCTTTGAATATTTCTATCATTTGGATTCGAGCACTGGGGCCGCCACTCATATATGTCTTTCCTTTTTAAACTTTGAATACTATATGAACGATTCACATTGGGATTCGAATCTGGAACTCCTTCTTTATTTGGATGTCTTGTCTTTTTAAACTTTGAATGTTTTATAAGCTGTTTCCATTGAGACTCTAACATAAAACCCCTCCCCTACTTGGATATTCTACATTTTTAAACTTTGAACGTTTTATAAAAATTTGTCACGCTGGACTCGAACTTGGAATTGCTCTCTCCTTTCCTTGGATGTCATGCTTCTTAAAGCTTTTTGAGCAGCTCTATAAATTTATTCTGTTAAGACTGGTATGACGCCTCCTCTCCACTGGATGTTGCTTTTTAAATTTTAGGCATTTATAAAGTATTCCTCTTGGGGCTCGAATATGGGACTATTTCCATCCTCGGATGTCTAACTTTTGAATTTTAGCTATACAAACTAAGTTCTTTACTATAGTAATTAAAGTAAGGGGTTTGTAAAGTAATTTTAAAACATAAAGAAATTTATTGAAAGTAATTCATAAGCACTTATGTTGTGTTTGATTTTAGAGTAATGAGGAATGTATTACACAAAATGTTTTTTAATTTTGATTTTTTCATAAACAATGGAATAAAATTAAATATAATATAAATCTATTCGTATTCGAACTATTACCGTTTTTGAAAGTTAAAATAAATTAAATGAATTTAAAGTAACACAAAAAACTAAGTTTTGATCTTGATTTTGATTTTATTTCTTGTCTTGATCTTTAAAAATCGGTAGGCTACAATTATTCATTTATTTTTATACGTTGATCGTGGCGCTTTTATTCCGAATTCTAATTTGGTGCAATAATACCAAACCGTTAATTCTTTCCATTAAGTCATCATTCTAATTTTTAAAACACTATTTACCTTTGTTTTTTAATAATTTATAATAAACAACTAAATTGAATGTATTTTATTTGCATTTAGGTTGATTATTCCTAATAAAATTTAAAGATTTAGTTAAAACAATTCTTCACACTTTCCACTGGTAAGTGTTTTTAAAATATTATTTTTACAAACGTTTTATTACTAAAAATAATTTCAAACTTTTCTCCACACACACACACACATATAAAAGGTTTTAAATTATAAAATTACTTATATGATGAATTCATCTTCATCATATAAAAGGTTTTAAATTATAAGAGTTCATTAAACTCTAATATATACAATTATACAAAATATTGTAACATTACAAAATATTTACATCTAACTCTAATTGTATATAATATATGTTTTTTTTAACTCATATTAATAGACTTTTTTCATATTAGTAAAATGTAATTCATATTATATTTATAGTTGTAATCATCTATTAAATTCAAAATTAACAATATATATATATGTATATATGAAAAAAAGGTGAAACATTATGAAGTTTTAATTTTTTTATAAAATTTGCATGGCTTTTTAATTCTGAAAATAATGCTTTTATTTTGATTGGCTGAGCGCGAGATCCGCCATATCCACTTTGCCTTTGGAAACTTTGAGTGCATTTATAACATGAGTCGGGTATGATTAATGCGTCTGTGTAGTCTCGAGCACTTATGATCCTCTCTTTTTGGATGTCACTTGTCATTTTAAAAGCAGGCAACTTTGCTCAATTGAGTTAGGCAATCTGAAACGGCAGTATAAGTGTTTTATTAAATACGTTAAAATTAAATAATTATAATTTAAAGATTTTCAAATGCATCCCAATGTGAGCTTTGGTTTTTTTTTCTTTTAAATTCAATAGTGAATTTGCCATTTATAAAGTAGTACAAACAAATGTCAAAACTCACATTTATAAAGTATTTTTCCCACATTGTAGAAGATGTTATTTTAAGGATAATGTCCTTATATTGTGGTAATTCACAATCCTTGGAAGTTGGAACAAAACAACATCTTTGATTTTAAGGATAGAAAGTTATGATGAATTCGGATGTCTAGAGTACATTGAACTTAATGCATGTTGAATGGTAGAAGGCTTCCGTAAATTTGTTTCCTAATTTAATTAATTTAGTATGTCATTCTTGAATGAATCTTGGAGTGTCTAGGTTCAATGAACCTATTGGAGTTGAGTTAGGGGATCATGGTTGTATAATCATTTTGTAGAGATAAATTATCAAATTTTGGCCACAGGTGTCGTAGTAGTCGCTACACATTATATGAAATGGCTACTTCGTAATGCGATTCAGCTGTCACCATTTGAATCGGGATGGATTAGAAGGGCGATAAAATCTATGTAATAGCTAGATTCGAGAGAGGAATTAAGCTGGCTTTGATTAAGATAGGAGATAACCTCAACTATTTCACCTAAATGTTTAGTGGTAACCTATCAAATATTTGGGATTGTGTAAAATGAAAATGTGTACTATTTATTATTTGAAAATGAATTTAAATATTTTTTTTTTTACATTTATTCACTTTGTATTGCATTGTTTTTATAATAGTGTATTCCTATGAGAATTCGAGATGAAACCACTTAAGTCATGCCTCAAAATCAAATTTTATGTCACTAACTTAGTCTTTTTAAAATATGTTTAATCGTACTCTTGGATTAAAAATAAAAAATTAAACGTTAAATTTATTTTGAAAAAATATTCAAAATATTAAAACTAAATTTAAAATTTTAAAAAATATATATTGTATGAATAATTTCCTAAACTGTTTCAGAAACTGTTTTTCGAAAATAGTTATGAATGTCTATGGGCTGTTTGAACATATTTTTAAATTTATTTGAATAATTTTGAAAATACATACTATTTTATTTATTTATTTGATGATTGTTATGGCGTTGGTTAGCAAATTTTTAATTATATCACGAGTGTAATATGAAAATTTTGATATGATACAATTTTTAGTTTTCATTTCAGAAAATCTTTTGTCACTTTAATTTGGTTGAAAATAAAGAATAAGAAAATCAGTTTGTAGTATTTTCTAGAGAATGAAGTTAATGAAACAATGAAAATGTGTTTAAAATGCGGGTTACTATTAGCAATCCGTGTTTTCGTGAGCGCGATGAAGAAAATCGAAGTGGAAGATGAAAAGGGAAGAAAATAAGAAAATGGCAATAATTAGTGTTTTAAGTTTTATCAAATCGACAAAATCCGTGTTTTATTTAATTTGAAAGCAAGGAAAAGCAATAGCCAGGCAGTTTTGATTCATATATAAAATATTGAAATAGTGGTCGTTTTATTTGTTTTGAAAATTTGTTTTATGCGGTCTCGTAATTAAACGTATTTTAACATTTTTGAAAAGTTTGAATAGAGAAAACGTAAAATTTCTACCTCTTAGCCGAGGCCTGTTGCAAGTTTAGTGTTTTATATGTTTTTTGAAACAATGGATAAAATGTGTTCTTTATATTTTTGTTTTCTTTTTAATCATTTAGTTTTAATGGTGGTAAACTGTCAGAGACTAGAACCGGGACCCTCTTTTGATGTCACATGATTGTTTGAAATGGTGAATGAATTAATTGAAATTTGCTTGTCGTAATTTGTATTTTAACATTTTCATTATTTTTAAACAACAAATTTTAAAACACAGCAACCAAACATGCCCTATACATTTATTTCCCTAGTGACCTTAACATAGCCCAAAGCCATTGATGGGCCGAACGTGGAAACAAGTTGTGACACTCTAAATGGGCCGAACTTGATCTCGGGCTCATGTCTTTTTTAAGGCCCATAATCCTAGAATAGAGATCTGGGCCTACAGCCTACTGCATCCTTCACGTCCAATCCAATGTCGTTACGCTAAAGCTCTCAAAAGACCAAAACACCCCTCCATTCCATCCAACTCCCAGCCTCTCTGCATGGATAATATCGTATTTCTAGGAAAAGAGAAAAAAAAGAGAGAAGGAAGTAACCCGTCCTCGATTGTCGCAAAAGAAGGGAACGGAGAGAGAGAAGAGATTGGGCGGAGCAAGGAAGAAGAGAATGAAACCCGCTTCACTGAGGAAGGTCCGTTCTCAAAACGCTGCGTTTCTATGGTGTCCTCTCCATCATAGGGCTTTGTTCCGTTTTCTGTTCGATTTGTCGTGTTTGAAGGAGTAGAATCGTTTCTATGTTCTGCTTATCTGCTACAGTTCTTTCTCTCTCATTCTCTTTTTTTTTTTTTTTTTGTGAATAAGTTTGAGTTTTTCTCCTGCTAATAGCTCTGTATTGGGAGAAATTGTGTGTTTGTTAGATTCCGGAATCAGTTTCTCTCGGAGGAATAATTAGAGGTTCGTATCGAATGATGCTTAGAAAAAAAAGAAGTGTGTTTGGAAGATTGATGTTGATTTTTTGTTTTTCTTATTTTGTGGATTATAATGTGGTTTTAGCTTAGTTGAGAGGCTTGCAAGTGCAGAGCAGATTAGTGTGTTTGATTTTTAATCCAGTTGTAGAGTTTGATTATCTTTGTTTTAGTAATTTGTATGTGATATGATCCAGATCATAGATCTACGGTATTGGCATTTTCTGATAACCATGGTTTAGTGCCATTGGATCATAACATTTGTTATGTGCTTCTAATCTGTAATGCTAACTTGATCAGTAATACGAGAGAAAAATTATGGCAATGATGCTAAAGTTCTGAATTCAATCCTTTTCTTACCATATGACTATGTCTTGCTTGTAGTTTGTTGAAATGATTTCTTTTTAAAATTTATTTTATAGACAAAGATTATGTATATTAACAATTGCAAAACTAAAGGGAGTAGAAAGTATGCATAATGTATGTATGTAAGGTGCTAAACATAGTGATAAACAAAAATCTACTCCTTCACCTTACTTTGAGCTTGGACTATGAATCAAGTCTATCATGGACAGAGTTATCTCTATGTATAAACTAGGCCCACTACAAAAAATAGCAAGTTAAAAATCGTTTGGATCCACCTTTTGATGTTGATTGTTATAATACATCACCTGAATTTATAAGAATACATGACTATATTTATGTATTTATTGGTCAATATAAGTAGAGTCCCAAATGTCACCAAGTTGTTATGTTTGTGCACTCCTTTCTGTTTTTTCAATCGTAATCACTTGAGTCTTGGATTTTGAAGCTCGTATCTTATGATGGTGTGATGAAATATGAAGGATTTGCGTTAAGAGCTTGTCTTCTTGCTCTATTGTATCTCATGTTAGATTTGAGGAGTCTCGGATTTTAGGCCAAAAACAAGGCTGTTGTCACTAGGCTAAACTATAGAAGGAAGATACTGTGTTTTATTTATCAGAGAAGAAGTCATGTGAGATATTCTCGAACATTCCTTCCATCCTCAGACATGTTTGGTTTGTGATTGATGAGGAAAAAAAAGTATAATTAATGATCAAGTTTCATATTTTGATCAGAAGAAGCCTTTGAGAATCATCATTAGTGTTGGCTGCTTCTTGAATGAGGGTTGAATGGATAGAGGCATATTTGTGCATTATTACTTTTTAACTACTTTTGATAAATCTCAAATCAACCTGTTAATAATCAGTCATTTATTTTGAAGCATTTTATGGACTGTTGGTGGATCAGAAGTGAATCTTCTCTCTCTGAGTGCACCTGCATGCTATATTTTGGTGTCTTTTTTTAGTATGAGGCTTAAGCGTGATTTCTTGTTACCCAATCAAGTACTTGTAGGTTATTGCATTGTTAAGTGGGAGCTACTTCAGTTATCACATTCTTTATTTACCTATGCAATGTGCATTTTGTTCGATTTGTTAATTGTCTGGGTGTTCTTCCACTTCTTTCTTTTTCTCAAAATCTTTAATTGCTGAAGTGTTGGTTTATTTTCACAGTACATGGTTTGCGTTCAGAACTTTGCATCTAAACTTAAGGGGGTTCAGTTGAATTTTTTTCGCATATTGTCAATCACAGAGAATGGCAGATGGAATATCGAGTTTCTGGGGTCCTGTTACATCTACTAATCGAAAGTGGTGTGAGAACAATTATGTCTACTTTATATTGCTGAATTTTACAACACTCTATCAATGTCCCATGCATTCTTTTACACTGATTGGCCTCAGAATGCCTTAAGATAATGCTTCGAAGAGATTTAGTGTTCTTCACATATCTAATATGATACTTTCGATTGAAGTATGATATCATGCCTCATTGCAACATGTGTAAGTACCATTCTCAGACATGATATCTTTTGCAGCATTCTCTTTCTATTGCCTCCTAGCTCTGCTAAGTTCTGGGTTAGTTATCTGAACTATTGTAGCAGGGCTGAGATATGCATCTTTATGTGCCAATAGTTCCCATTTTTAATTGATATGCATGTATGATGTGCATTGAAGTTGTATTCAATTTAATGCTAGGCTTTGCAAATATGAATCTCATAGAATCCTTTGAGGGGGTTGTAAGAATAATAGTTTTACACACAAATAAGAAGCTCATCTGTATGGGAGGCCTGTGTTTGTTTTTAATTGTTGTCTCTAACACAATGGCGTATTGTCTCATGAATCACGAGGAACTGACCACCTTGTGCCTACTAAAGGGGTTGTAAATTAATTATATATGCATTAAAGTTTCATTGATGACTGTGAAACTTTGTCTCCATTAGAATGAGTGAACAGGGGGGTGATTCATTATGCAGTATAGACTAGCTGTAGAAGCTCTATAATGTGAAATGCTTTGTAATTGTTGAACATATAGAAATTGAAAGGACATTTTCTTCTGAGATGGCTATGAGGCTGTTCATGCTGAACATTGTATGCCTGCCAGCTCACCGTAAAAGTGAATGGATCTGTATTGAGAATGTTTCAATGGAAGGGTAGAAAAGGGGAAAATAGTAAATAGAAGAAAGAGATTCACAAAAAGTTAAAAGTTCCATAGGACACACAGAAAATTAGCTCAGAATTCAGATGGCTTGGTCACATGGAATAACAACAATTGATTGCCATATAATTACGTGACATTTGGGTAAAATTGCTTAATATGCTCTAGTATGTACAAAGGAAAAAGATTGTGGTAATTAATATTTGTTTAGTTATTTAGTAGACACCACAAGGAAGAGGAAAGCTAAGAAAGTTTGAATTTAGGGTTGGGGGAAGATACAACCGTTATGGGTTCTTGTCATTGTAAGGAAATACTTGAATGGAATTAAGTTCTTATGCTTTAGTAGGATGGAAAATTATCGGAAGCAGGAGCTCCATTCCAACCAGGTTTTGATCTTTTTTGTTTTATTTTATATTTTTTTCTCTTTCTTCTAACCAACATTTGTTTCATCGCTTTTGACTATTAGATCAAGGGTTCAAAGCAACTACAGCTGTCCTTATTGTAGGCTACTGAATTTCAATGGGTTCAAAATCTGTGTTGCATAACCAAAGGTCCAAGGCATATGGTAATTCTATGTCAGGGAACTTTTCCCTCACTCTAGTGTTTTGAAGTGTATTGGTCTCAACCCCTCAAGAGAGTGAAAATCAATTCTGGATGTGTCTTTTTTCTCAATTTGGCTCCCTTTAGGGTCGGTCACATTTGCCTTTCAATTTTGGCAAACACTTTTAAGTTATTAGGCCGTATTGTTAATTCTTTTTTTTATTTTTTCATTTTGATTTTTGATTTCTAGGTGTTGGTTAGGTTATTAGCAGTTTAAGTTCTCCATGAAGACGAAATGAGCCTCAATGCTTATGTATGGTGGTTGATCTTGCACCCATCGAAACATTCATATTGCTGAATTCTAGATCAGTTTTTTTTTTTCTTTCCTGACAGGTGAAAGGAGGAAAAGAAGGTCCAATCCACACCTTGCTAATATGATAAAACACCATGTAGATTAGTAAGATCAAACTTCATGTTGTATTGCATGAATGAAGCAGTAACTCAAAAACATGTGTTCCTTATTCATTCACTGAACAACAATTAGAGGTTCAAACCCCAATGTTTATTCTTTCATGCTTAATAATTTTAAGGAGGTTTATTATCTTTTACATACTGTTTGTTAGTTTTATTTTTTCTCATGGATTATTGTTTACCCTTTAAATTTAGACATGAAAAGATAATGTTTGGAGCTTATTTCCAGGCAACAGCAAAGTGATGAAACTCCAATGGTATGGGAAATGCTCCTTTATCTCTACATCCTCTACTCCCCAGATTGGCACTATCGGAGCACAATGCCTACCTTCCTGTTCCTTTATGGTGCTGCTTTTGCTATAGTCCATTCACAGGTTCGGTTTGGCATCGGTTTCAAGGTTCACTACGTTCTCCTATGTCTCCTCTGCATCCCCCGTATGTACAAGTATTACATTCACACAAAGGATACCTCTGCAAAGCGGCTTGCAAAGTGGTATGTGGCCACCCTTTTCCTTGGTAGTTTGTGCTGGCTATTTGATCGCCTTTTCTGCAAGGAGATAACAGGTTGGCCTATCAACCCTCAAGGTCATGCCTTGTGGCATGTCTTGATGGGTTTCAATTCTTACTTCGCCAACACGTTCTTGATGTTTTGCCGGGCTCAGCAACGAGATTGGTCCCCAAAGGTAGTCCATTTGATGGGTGTTTTCCCTTATGTGAAGATTGACAAACCAAAAACCCAGTGAGCGATCATTTGGATGAACCAATGGAGTTCTTATAGGTTGTTTCTGTTAAGGCGGCGTTAACACGATCCGAGGTTTTTTGGCAGGTAACAAAAGTAAGCAATTGAGATCAATTTTCCTCCCTCTTTAGATGGAATCCAAAATGACGATTGATATTGATATGCATCATATTGAAATATTCTTGTGAATGCAGAGCATGCTTGCACAGTACCATATTTATATGGGAGTTATTTGATAGATCTGTTTCTGGATAGTTTGTTCTTCAGTTTGGGATTCTTTTTTTTCCTTTTCAAAAAAGAGAAGTAGAGAAGCTGTGTTTGAATTTGTTATTGAACCCTGAGAGAGATAGAGAGAGAGAGAGAGAGTATCATGAATTCTGATACCATCAGTTTTTAACTTCGTTTTCTTAAATATGAGAGAGATCCAAATTTCCAATTTTCTTGCTTACACTTCATATTGCCCTTTTGTTTTTGTGAGTTGTTCGCTTAAGAATTCCTGAATAAGCATCCATTATTATTCTTCAGTCTTCGCACTGTTTCTTAATCTTAGGCCCTGATTTTGCTTTTCATCAGACGTTCATTACAGCTGTCAGTGTTTTTGGCCAATTTTTTCTATTTAATTTTCTTCATGCCTAGAGCTAGAGTGTTCAATGCTTCAAAAAGGCAGGGTATAGATAGGAGAGGGGTTCTAGGTTTGAGTCCCAATAAATACAATTTACTACATTGGGCACTAGAAATTGGCAATTAGGAAAAACAGTCATGAAACATGAGATCTTTTAAACCTTTTTTAACCTTTGTCAAGGGAGATTCGTCTAAACATAATTGTGTGGACTAGGAATAATAAATCAACATTCCTCATATTGGGCATACATTCAAATCACGCCCACCCAACCTTCATTTTCCTTGATGTAATCACCAGAAAAATAATAGTAAAGCAGAATTAGGGACGTAATCGCACTACTAAACTGTTGTTTTCTCCAGAACCTGAATACCAGATCATTCCCATGTTCATGTCACCATATCTAAGTGGTAGAGAGGAGAGATGGATGGCTAAAAATATTTATGCATATCAAATGGCTAATAATAAGCACTGTACAGAGTGCGTGCACCAACAGAAGAACAAACGCCTTCACCAACAAAATGTCTGAATCCAATGACTGAAAGAAATACAACACCATGTACATAATTCTTGGGGGGAGGGGGATTTAACACCATGTACAGAACATGGTGGAGGAAGATGATAAAAACATTACAGAGACAACGAGAGGTTATCTGGATTTCAAGATTGTCTGAACTGCCTCTCCTGGAACATTTGCCCTATCTTCATGTACAGATCTTGCTGCTCCTCGAAGTTAAGGTTCATCAATATCTACAGTTATGGAGGAGTATTTTTATTTGTAGGAGTAATAGGGGAAACGAGAGAAAAATACAGAAGCATGTAAGCGAAAGAGTGTCATGTTTTACCTGTTCCAGGATCATCTCGACTGAGAAGCTTTGAGCCACCACGAATGACTGGTGATAAATGTATGCAAAGACTGCCATCACCATCTGCAATAACAGAGCATGTTGTATTAAGGGCGTGTACCTACTTATAATTATACTCATACTACCAAGGAGGCAAAAGATTACTGTATAGATTCATTCAGAACACCGTTAGAAAATCTAAACTGAACACACCATGATTTGATCATGCATTGTTCTTGAAATGGACTAGGGTTCGTTCTAAGAATACGTCCTTACCCCTGGTGAAGGCGGCAAAATGGTTGTGTACTAAATCATTGTATATGTCTTTCTACCTCATGGTAAAGACAACTGTAACTTAAGCCTGTCAAGCATTTGAATGACAAATGGATTTCAAAGGGTTCCAAATTCACTTCCTTTCACCTTGTCGTTCTTGGTTTCTCATTTTGACCTTAAATGAAAAGCTTTTAAGCTAGTCAGGATTTTCTTTGTTTTCTATCTCATCAAATCTTTATTGGTATTGATGCAGTTCACTCATGTTGTCAAGATAAACAACATAAGAGTCCATTTAGCAGTGATTCTACCTGGTGTTTTCTGGAAGTGTAAGAGAATTACCTATAAAGTACTTCTCCAAAAAAACGCTACAGGTGATTTTTAATACCATAAGTGATTTTCCTGATCTTTAAACATGTTTCCTAAATTTTGCCAAATACCTAAATTTTTCACCAAAAGAACTTTCTAGTTTCTAGGCCACAAACACTTTCTAGAACACTACCAAACAGACTCTAGATCAAGTAGGCATAGTAATCCTGTATTTTTATGAATAAGAATTTAATAAATTATATTAATGTAATAATATGCAAAAAAGTGCATTTGAAACACTTTTTTTTTTAATCAGGGTTCAAACTCCTACCACCCAATGACCAATAGTCAGTAAGTCACTCCAATACCCTTTTATTACCTGTTCATATCCTAACACCTCGATGAGTATAAACTCTACACTTTTGAAGCTTACCTGACAATCCATTCTGTCAGTAATCCCGCCATGTCCAGGAATACTATCACAAAGTCCTGTAACAAATTGGAAAAAGAAAAGAACCTATTATGTCAACATCAGTGTATCAGCATCACTTAACTGGAATCAACAGTAATAAGAGTGGAACCTTGATCTTAAAAGCTCTTTTAAAACCACTTGCAAAAAATCCTCCAAATGGTGCTATTATTGATGCGAACAAACCAAGACATAAAGCATGCCACTGAACCGGCAAAACAGAGACCTCCTTCCAAGGAAACTGCACACAAGAATGAGATTAGAATTTAGACGACATGTTTTATTTAGAGTAGGTTTATCAGAAACCGTAACAGAGGATGATGAATCCACTTGTCAAACCCCAATATTTCTTGAATTAGGCATGCTCAGTGTCTAGGATATGCATCAAATACCATAGTTTAAAGAGTCTTACAGCATAGAGAACCGAGATAACACCATAGTATAATATTTCTTAAAAAGTCAAAACTAATAGTTAAAAGGCAAACAGATATACATGCACCAAAAAAGCTGAAGAGATTAAAAGTTCCAAGACCACTCCTAATAATTCTGTTGAGGCTGACCATCATAGAATGTCTTATTCACCATTTTTTTTCCCATGATTTTGAAGACTCAACAGCAACAACACATCTATCCATACACTAAAAGATCAACAAGAAAAAGGAAAATTTAATGTACTACCAGTTACACTGTAACTAAGAAATTAAGAAACTAAGAAACCAACAAAAACTTTCAACAACAAAGTGGGCATACTTTTAATATAACTTAAAACATATTACAAGGTTTGCTCAGAAATTTTACTTCAAACTTGAGTAAACAATTGCATTCACTACCATGAATCAGAAACATAATCAATCGTTTATATCAAGCATGGACTATCCACTGGTTGCAAATGTGGATGAGAAAATCGTTTGGTACATCTAATTCCAGATCAAACAGAACTATTTACTCACCCATCTAGGAACCCATCCTGTTAAATCATAGTACTCTGGCTTAAACAACGGACCAGGATCACAATGAAGCCAACCAGTTGATAAATCCTGCATGAATTGTCTCACAAAATTAAGCATATCTGAAGATGGACACTTCTGCTCCTTCAAGGAGTAATATTCATCCGAAATAATTACCTTCCTTGGACATGTTAGCCACTGAGAACGACCCATGACATTTGCAAGCTGCATGAACAAGTTGGTATTGTTTAAGGGTTTAGAATGACATACTTGAATAAAAACCAAAACCAAATATGAAGCAAACAAAAAGACCTGCTAGAGTATTTCCTACTTCCAAACATATATATATATATAGAGAGAGAGAGAGAGAGAGAGAGAGAGAAATTAGGGCTGTAAGATTTTTAAAATTAGTTTTTATTTATTGAATGCATTTTTTTTCAGTCATTTAATAATAAACTTTTTTATAATAAAACCTCCTATATTCTATCTTAAAATGCATAGGTATAACTGTCAATTTATTTCTTTATTCTTATTCCTATCGCTACCAAATATTAGAATAAAACAATTATTCCAATTTTATATTCCCAATTATCCAAACATTAGAAATGAAATCACAAATTCATTTCCTTTCCTCCAATAAAAGAAGAGGAATGGAAAGAAAATATCTATTTCCATTCCCCATCCTCACATACCAAACGCCTACCTTAGAGGAACCTGGCTAAATCTATTAGCTGTTGTGACCTGGCTTGAGCAATAATAAAATGTTGCACCCACTAGCAACACTAGTCCTCTCTTTCCGCCAAACAAAAATGCTTCAACTCATTCAGCGGTAAAACATATGACAATAAGTGTTCATTGTCACCAAAGAAAGGAGAGCTTACCACAATGCAGATATGATTGTCGCAACAGATGCCCCAATGAAACCTTCCCAAGTTTTTTTTGGAGACAGCTTGATCAAAGGTGTTCTTCCAAAGAAGAAACCAAAGATATAAGCAGCAATATCATTGATAACAATAAGTGATGCTGGAAGAAGAAACCTGTATTGATACTTAATTTTATCAAGAAAAAGGGGGAAAAACCCAAACCAGTAGTAGAAATCTTAAACTATTATATGAGAGGTAGTGAAGCAGGATTCCTCTGATATTGTCTCTAGTACACCCCACATAACTTTTGAACTTCTCGAAATTTGTTTTTAATTTAAAGCTTCAAACTTTTGCAGCTCGATGAAAGTGGTTATCAGGTTCTAACCTCTTCCTCTTCATTATTACTATCTTGGAGAAGGGAAATTTCAACAATAGGAAAGAGACCATACAAGACTTTGAGATTTCCTTTTAAGGATTAAAACAGAAAATTAAAAAAATAAATAAAAGAAATGCAAATAGGCAAATTTAAAAACAGAACTTTCAACTCTGTAAAATATCAAAAGAAGTTTCCTGACTATAAGCCCTCTTCTTTGCAAAAAAGTCAATCACTGAATTTTCTTCCCATGCAGGGTGGGAGAGAGTTCATGGTTCTAGAGAAGGATAAAGCCTTCAAAGATATTCAAAAGATCCCATTGTGCTCTCCTTTACTCCATACAAACCATTCCATGAGACTACGGCACTCTCTCATCAAAGTAGATTTTTAAATGCACAAGACATTGTACTGGAGTATAACAAGTTTGAGAAATAGCTCCCTGGCTCACACCCCCACACCACCATCAGGCCATAAACCTCCCACATCCCAAGGCCCTTGATTCTTTCTGGAAAAACCAGGCAGGCAAGTTTGAGAGAAATAGTAGTACAGAATATGAAGCATATAACTGAATTAATATCATATTAAAGTCTATATAGTTCCCTTATTTTGTAAATTTAAGTGAACAAATACAGGGATCTAAAAAATCTGGATGCAATGGGAAGACAATGGAATTGTCATATATCAGAGGAAGGGGTTAATGTGTTAGAAACAGATATATAATAGCATAAATGGCTTGAGGGTTCACGTTTAAGTTAATTTAACAAGTTCATAAAAGAATTTTTTAAATCTAATTTTCTTTTACCAGAAAATTCCTTCAAAAATGTTGGCTACGGTGAATGAGGACTGAGTAAACACCACAATTAGAATCATGTGTGTCCATGCAAACTGGCCAAATTGATACTTGTACATCTTCTTCTTTAACGCAAGAATAAACCACATAAAACCTGAGCCCATCACAAAAAGAGAAATAATTTCAGTGACAATTAATTATTAAAATGCAAAAGAAAATCTAAACAGTTTCTCAAAATAAAGCAAAAATTGCAAGTGCAGAAAACACACGATAAAGCAAATGGACAAAAAGATCAGAGAACCATTCCAGAATGGTTACAAGAAAAGAGTGCTAAATATCAAAATTCTAGAAGGAATTAGATGAAAGGACAAAATGAGAAAACTAAAAAATATAACCAACCTGCAATGTACAAGAAATAACAAGTAAACATATGATACTTGATAAGGTTGCCCACAAGCTTATACAAGAATTTGTTTGGTGAAGCATTGTATTGGACTAGCCGTTGACTGAGAATGCGTCAGATACAAATAGCATTGCCGTGGAAGAAAAAGGCCTGAGTAAAAGATTGAGAATAAGTAAATACTAAAGCATCCAGGAGTAACCAGGTCACAATATTATTAATAACTTCAAATAATCAATATTGGGAATGATCAGAATATTCTTTATGAACAACATCCCATTGATCTATAAATAGTAAACTGACTACTCACCAATTTAATAGCCTGAATCCAGGAGATGATCGTCTTCATGAGCTTCCTGAGTAACAGAACAGCTCTCTTGCCATAAGATTTGGATAACCACCACCATGGCCCAAATGGAGATGCCCCATGTAGATGGTCAATGCAACTCTGAACGACATCCATACTGTTGAGTGTGCTCGGATCCACATGGACCTGTATTTGTTCTGATCATCAACAAGTAGATGGTTTCCATTTGCTTTGCTAGCCTCTGGAGGAACCTGATAGCCAAAACCAGACTAAAACAAGGTCCAAAAGAAGAAAAGGAGGAGATAACAAACTGAAACACATAATAGCACTACAGCATAAAAGAATCCAGATCGCATCCAAGATTGTCAATATTCACTTCTAATGGCTAACCAATAATGGTTTCCCAAGAGGGATGACACTACTTCCTATGCGTTCTCCTTAGAGCGACAGCAGCATTATTGATACCTCTCTCCCTCCTCCCATAAATAAGGCAATTAGGGGAAAACAAAAAACCAACAGCAAATATATTTCAATTTTAAACAATCATGACCACTAAGCAAATCAAGAGGTCACCTGGCTTCCTTTTATAACAATATATATTTATTAAAACCAATCTAAATCAGATAGTTAACATTTTGCAATATAGCATGAATACAATTGACAATATATTAAACTTCAAATAACCAACCTCAGTTGAGCGTTTACGCTGACGAACACGTGCGGTTGGTGTCGGTGGGGCACTGGTAGTGCTGTCTTTTTGCATGGTTCTAATGTATAGTTTTCACTCAATTAAGGAAACATGCATATGAGCATGTGCAGAGAAAATTTGCTGTCTGACACATCAAAACATGGTAAACAGTCAGGGAAGACAAATTGTAGATACATTTAAAATAAAATCAAATAAAAATAAAATATTAGGGCATTATCAATAGGAAACCACACTGATTAATTGAGTTTAACCATATTTACAGGAGCCTAACAGATCTGATTAGTGAAAACTAGAACGAACAAGGGAACAAAAAATGTCACACATGAATATTCATACAGCAACTTCTCATCATAAAAAGTGTAGCTTCAATCATTGAAGTGATTGTGCCAAAGAAATCACATTCTTGTTCAGAGAACTAAAGGCCTACTGTTACAACCCTAGAAAATGGATAATGCTTTAATATAATCTCACTCATATCCAGATTGATGGGTGAATCATGGTGTTTTACAACTTTGTATGACTACACAACAATAATGCAATGAGAGGAATGAGTGGCACACTGCTTATAAACCTCAACCACAAAGACTGGAGAAATTCATGAAAGAATAAAGGTTTCCACAAGTTTGTCATGTTCATTCTTAAGTTTATAGGGAAGGAGATTGATCGTTTTTTAATAGGTAAATGAAGATCATATCGATAAAAAAAGTATACACGAATGGAGTAGAGCAAACTAAAAGCATGAAAAATACAAAACCACTAACAGCACACTATGAAGAGCCTAACAATCTATGAAGTCTGGAGATCGATAACAAACATCCCTAATATACAATTCTAACCTAATCTCCAAAAAGATACAAAAATTAATTTTTAATTTTTTGGTCCAAGCTTTCACAATTCTCAAAGGCTCTCCTAATCCTTTCCTTCCAAATGATCCAAAATAGGCATACGGCAGCAAGAAAGGAGTCACGCCAACACAAGAGCATCCCTCTCACTTGGGAGGAAATTGATTTAAGAGTTAAGTTATTCAATTCATCCTCTTTGTGATATTTTGAGGTGTTTAAAAAGGACCCATCCCTACAACAGCTCCTTACACCTAATCAGGCCTCAAGCTCATCCTTTTATGCAATTTACATTGCTTGGACACTTTAAGGAGGCAGTTAAAAACCAAGAGGGCATTTTAAAATGCTTTATACTTGGAGAAAAGTGAGCTGATTCCAGTTGGAAGATTGGACAATGTGGAGGTTTTGGTGGTTGAGTTGGGCTGCCGGATAGGGAGTCTTCCCTCTTCGTATCTTGGTCTACCTTTGGGAGCTAGCCATAAGGCAGTAACTGTTTGGGATAGCGTGGAAGAGCGAATGCGCAAGAGACTTGCTCTTTGGAAGATAAGTTATATTTCAAAAGGGGGGAGGATAACTTTAATAAAGAGCTCTTTAGCTAGTTTACCCCTTTACCAGATGTCCTTGGTGAGGATGCTTGTTTCTATGGCCAAGAGGTTGGAAAAGTTACAAAGAAACTTCCTTTGGGGAGGAGGGTGTGTTAATAAGAAACCTTATCTTGTCAAGTGCGAAGTGGTGTGCATGACGAAAGAACAAGGTGGCTAAGGGATGAGAAAACTGCCCCTCTTGAACAAAGCGCTTCTTGGTAAATGGATTTGGATATTTGCCTCGGAAATGGATCGCACGTGGAAACGGGTTATTTGCTTTAAGTATGGGACAGAGGAGCTTGGGTGGAAACCTAAAGAGGCCAGGGGTCCTTATGGAGCGGGATTATGGAAGGATATTACTAAGGAAGCTGATTGGATCAGCAAGAGTTGGAAATTCAATATAGGTGATGGCTCTAGGGTGAGATTCTAGAAAGACCATTGGTGATGGTCTACAACACTAAGCATCTCCTTCCCTTCCCTGTTTGGTATAGCATCCAACAAAAATGAAACAAAGAGCGTGGCGTGTGGGACCAATCAGTAGGGAGTGGGCACTAGAATCTCAATCTTGTGAGATCTGTCAATGTTTAGGAAGTGGACTCGGTTGGTAGGTTGTTAGGAACTTTGCAAAGTGAAAGGGTTTTAATAGGTTGGGACACTACTTCATGGAAAGGGGCTAGTAATGTATTTATCTCCGTAAAGAGGCTTATAGGTGTCGCATCCAGGCCGCTTTCATTTCCCGTTAAAGGTATTTGGGTGCCAAATGCCCTCTAAATCAGCTTTATATGAGTGGGAAGTAGTCAGTAAGGTGTTAACTTTGGATAAGCTTCGTGGGATCGTAACTCCAACCAAGGTTACCTTTATGGTCATAAAGAGATAGTTGACCACTTATTGCTACATCGCTTAGTGGTCAACTCCTTGTGGAGACTGGCTATTTCCTTAATGGGTGCCGGCTGGGTTTTTCCTAAGACAGTCAAGGAGGCTATTTATAGCTGGAAGAGGAAAAAGATGTGGAATTCTATTCCTTTGTGTATTTTTTGGACAGTGTTGAAAGAGAGAAACCGACTAGCTTTTAAAGATGGGTTGATAGTTGTACAGAGATTAAAATATTCTTTTGTCTATAATTTGTGGAGCTGGAATAGGGTGTTCTTAGGTGAAGAGGTGCATTTCATCTTAGATTTTTTGGAATGGATAATTTTTAGTAAAGGGTGGTGAGGTTTTTCCCCTTTCTTTTCTTGCTTCTTGGCTGCCAGTATATGCCTTGTATTCTTAGTAGTTGTTTTGTTTTGCTCCTTATTTTTTTGGTCAATATATTGCTTTTTACCGATCAAAAAAAAAAAAAAAAAAAAGCTTTATACTTAGGTTTTCTACACGAAATCGGAGCTATAAACTTCTCCCTCACTCACAGCTCCTTACAAACAACCTAGGCCTCAAGAATGCTATCCTCCCATATGAGGATTTCAGAAAGTAAAAGGTTAAAAACTGAATATACACCAAAAGAAACAACATTCCTGATGCCACGACCAACACCTCACTGCCACTATTGCCACGACCACCACCATTGCCATGTTCATCTGACCATTTCTGCTCTTGCCACCACTATTTCCGTAGCTACTAACCATAGACCACTCACTATCACCATTGCTCACCGCCATGGTGCCATCACTGCCCCCAACCATTGCCTTTGAAATCGTCATTATTAAGTACCAACATCACAACCATCATCAACCTCACAGTCACTAGTATAGTTATTCTATCACCCTACAAATTCATTGAAAATAGAACAATGAAAATTTCAAACGAAGGAGGATAACCAGATTTCAGGACATAGGGCATTCCATGGCACCAAAATGTAATTTTAGCCTTAAAAGAAAAAATGAAACGCCATAGGGACTCTACCAGTAAACCACTGTACATTGCAGGTGCCACGTGATAGATCGGGAAAATGTTTTAAAGTGCATGCACCAAGAGGGTGCTATGCAAGGAATGGTGGTTCTTAGGATTTTCTAAGTGATGGAGGCTACTTTAGTGAGTACAGATGGAGGTCTACATCAGACCTCCATGATTTAGGGAAGAACCCACATTGGTTTCAGTGTTATTTAATGTCCTTGGTTACACTCCCTTCTGCACTATGGTGCTAATAGTTTTATTCTACAATAAAGCTTCTCTGTCCCTATTGTTTTAACCCAAACTCCTAATATACTATGGTGCTAAGGGTTTTATTCCACACACAAAAGCCTCTCCCTATTGTTTTAAACTAAACCCTACATCCCAAACGCTGTTCTTATTTTTCCAACCATCCTACAGTCTAAGAAGCCTAAACCTAAAACTTCCCATAATAAAGAGTCCAGGAGCCTCCCACCTTCAACGCCTGAATACTTAGTCACTTTTGAACCCAAGGCTGAAGAAACTCAGTCATGAGAAACTCTTTCTGGGGAAGTGCCAAACTTTAGCCAGTATGTCCTTAAACAACCAAACAGTAAGTTATATTCCACAAGATAAGAACTCCAAACACATCATATTTGTCCAATGTTGGAGGAAGCAACCAGTAGCCTGACGGAGCTGAAGACACAAAGCAGGCCAAACTCCTAGCAGTAAAGGTGCAAAACAATTCATTGCTATTCCATTAAGCTTATAAGAGGCAACAATTTTAGTTTGGCATCACTCATGCCATTAAAGGCTTGCATCTTAGAATTAAAGAATTAATTCCAGAATCTGATTCAAAGCAGAGTCTGGATTACAATCAAAGACAGCCCAACAGAGAATTTTATTGCTTTAATGACATGTCAAATGCTTATATTCTTGTCAATACAACCATCAAGGGCTGTATCAAATGCAAAGAAAAGGTATTTCATGTTTTGATCATTGACAGAGCAGAGCAACCTAAAATGTTTCATCACAGGAGCTGATTGGAGAAACATGGTCTCATGATTGTGCACATCCAAACTTCCACCCATGTAACAAGGATAATTCATATGTGGTACATACATTCTTTATATCATTTAATATTGCCTGTGAAATGATCATGGCTTGAAAGACCATCCCTATTCAGCCACAGGAAAGCCATCACAATTACGATAATACTTACTTCTTTTCAGATAAATGACAATATATAACCTATGTGAAAATTCTCGACTCTGGCTTCCACGCTCCAAAGAGGATGGCCATCAGAGGCCCAACCTTACTACTATATTCACCTTTGGTGGATGTTTGAACCCAAAAGTTAAGGAAACAAGGAAGGCTCAATTTTAGAAAAAAGTTCAAAACAAAATCTAAATTTTCCGATTTTCTGCTTCAGAAATTGCCAAACAGACCTCTTCCAATGGACAAAACACAATAAAAATTCAATCAGTTGCAGAGCTAACTTAAACCTAATTTTCTAACTAATTCCAAAAAAAGATAATAAACTAAGCCCAACGAAGAGACCAATCCCCAAAGTTTCAACCCTCATGGAGCCTCCTATTCTATCGACTTCCAAACTACAATAGCTGGTCCATGTGATATTTGAATCAATATCACAAACACCTACCAGTATAAAATTTTCACACGACTTCTATAGTCTACCACCATTTAAGACTAATTAGGTCATTTTACAGTATACATATTTCAGTTTTGAATCCATCCTAATACAAATAATTTCAATTTTCCCAACAACCAAAAACTGTCTTCAAAGATTTAACATCCCTGAATGTCTATTCTCATTTGCTCCACAGAATAAAAACCAAATACAACAGGACTAAACCCACAAACACAAACCTAGAAGCAACAATCAACAGACACACATGAAAGAACAAAACACAACAAAAAAAAAAAAAAACATAAAATTGCGCTTACAGTGAATCTAAACCAGATAAAACCCTGTTTCTCCCGGAAAATCTCTACCCGACGAGCTGTTGGAGAGTGAGAGAAACCCCCCCTATAAAGGGGCAGATAAAGAAGAGAATATAGGATTGAAGCTTTGAGGAAGCAAAGAGAAGTATCGAGCAGAAATCTTGATACGGGAATCGTATAAACATGAAAAATCAAAATAAAAATGAAAATGAAAAGATTTCTGTTATACTTATTCCCGATAAACCTGGGAATGCTATTCCCACTGCTCTTCAACTGACACCTTTCGTTTTCTCTTTCACTCCTCCTTCTTTCCCCTATTTCCCTCTCAGATTTAATTATCTGGAAAATAAATTATTATATCTATGCAAAAATAATAATTTGAAACTCGAAAAAATATTATCAAAAACCTTAATTTTCATAGCTTTTACGTTTAAATTACTTTTTAAATATAACAACCTTCATCTTAATCGGTAACAATTCATGGGTCATGATTGGATACAATATTCACTAATAATAAACAGATTAAAAATAAAAAAATTAAAACACGACTTAATTAGTAATCATATAACATCGATACGACATGTGTAACTTATATTAAATTCTTGTTACATGAATTAACATGAATATAACACGTTTAATACAAATATGACTTATGCACGATTATAATCAATCATCCAATTTTGTCCAACATGACAGAAACAACATCATTTTGATGATTGTTTGAGTTATCGTTATAACTACCATTAAAATAATAGTTACTATATTTAAAAACTAAGTTTTTATTGAATATTCATGTTTTTAATAGGGATTTTAGTTGTTATTAATCATATAATAATATATTTAAGCATAATTTTTAGTTATGACAACAAAGATTATAGAAAGAATGGGGGAAATAATAAAAAAATTTTAATAAAATTAACAATTGTGGAAATAAAATTATAGGAATAATGGTTGATGAAGGGAAATGAGTTGTGAAAAATTACCATAATTATTATGATTGTGACTTGTGAGGAGGTAACAAATAATATATGATTCATAAATCAAAGAAAATATTTTTGTATTTTTCTCATTGATATTATTGTGAGGAAATTCTCCTTTTTTTGTTCTTAGGCATCTCTCCAACTACTAGCCTTTGGACTATTAGGGATTTTAAGATATATTTTTAAATTTCTGATTTCACTTTTTAAGAAAAGTAAAATGGGTAATTATATTATTATTACTGTTGATGATTTTATGTTATTTTAAATTGATTATAATTTTATAAATGATTATGCCAATATAAGTACAAATAAAATACCAAACACCATGTGCAAGACTTAATATTAGTTATCTTCCATTATAAAGCAATCCCCATCTAATGATTATATTTAATTCAATTGGCATTAACTTAAGTCATAATTTTTAATATCGCGTCAAATGTCTTGACATAATTTTATTATAAATAAATGCATAACATAAATTACAAGGAATGGTGAACGTTTATAATTTTTTTTAAATTAATGATTATCTTATCATTATCTATCTGAATACTTTTATTAAATAAGAAAATATAAAACATTTTACCTTTTCAATTAATTTAAAAAACCTTATTATTATCTATCGTACCTAACTCATGTGATAAAGAGTTTAACGTTTCAAGAAAAATACAAGACATAAAAAAGGGACGGGAATATAAATCCTTATAATTTGCTATATTATAACATAAGAATTGATTTTTTATTTTTATTTTTTTTTATTCGAGTAAAAATAAAAGTATCTATCTCCTAAAAGTTGTCAATGGGATTACTATTTTCTTTAGAATTGTTTATTTATTTATTTATTTTTTCTAACTTTATCTCGAATGTTGTAGCATCTTCTATTAATAATGTAAACATCCATCACTTTCATCTTGGAATAATTATGTTCTAACGAAATAAAGATAATTTGATTGATATTGGTTGGACATACCTCTCTAATGTTTAAGTTTGTGGATGTTACAAAAATATTTTGACCAAATAAAATTGTACACGATAGCGTGCATTTATTTATTTTTTATCGGATCATGACGTGTCATAAGAAGATCCATGTGTACATAAAAAACGTCTTTAAACCATGACACATCTAGATTAATCCTTATACGAGTCGGGATGAACTACGAGGATGATAATACTCTACCACAAAAAACAATTGTATTCATATGACTCGAACTCAAAGTCACTGATTAAATTAATAATTATCTCAACCATATCACCTAACGATTCTCCAAAATAGTCAATAGTGGGTTAATATGCTTAGAGGTCGGTTTGAGATAGAGATGGGACTTGAAAGCCAGGAACATAACAACTAAAGGCTAAAGAGTCGCAAGACGATTTTTCTCGATAACACCGTTGCCTTGTCACAATGGGGACAAAGTCAGTCCAACGGTCTGAAGATTCTCATGACACACGTTATGCCAATAGTGGCATAAAATGCACAACCATGCGTTTCCACTATCGCATATTCTGACAACAAACGAGTAGATAACACGTGTAAAGAGACAGGTAGTATAAAAGTAGCCTCGATAAATATAAAAAACATCTCGAATATTTCCTTAATGTGAATAAAAAAAAAAAGAAACCCTAATTTGGAAACAACTTTCCAATCACTATATTGGTAGAGTTTGATGACCCGAATTATTTTTGACTTGATCCAAAACAAGTTTTGTACGTGTAATATCATAGATTTTCGTTTTAGTTATTTTAGTAAAAGTTCTATAGTCTATTGCTTTACTAGTATATATATATATATATTTTAAATTTGTGTAATTTGTTAATGAGAGGTTTTGAGTTACAACACTTACGATAAAATGAAGACGAGACAAAAATAATAACTCGATCTCGGATGTAAGTTGGCAAGCCCGATACCAAACCCGACGTAGCTGCCACGGGTTATCAAAAGAAACGATTAAAAGAACTGAACGAAATTACGAATTTTTCAATATTAACTGCATCACCAAAAAATACAAGCATAAGAACATCCTAACCAATGAATCTAAAAAATCATAACATATAAATCCTAAAAACCCAAACAGATAAATCATAAAAAACTCTATCAGATAAACTTAAAACCTTAATAGATAAATCATAAAAAGTACAATTAAATAAATAACTAATAAGAATAAAAATTACGAATTAACTGAAGTTTCCCATTCGCAGCCATATATGTCTTACCCATATCTCTATCAATGGGTGTCATAAATGAATTGCACAAGATATAAGTGTGGAATTAAATTGGATATGATTTATTAAAAGTACACAATGATATATAATGGCATTGCCCACAACCTAAGAGTTCCATAGCACATAGCACGTGCCACATGCCTTTAAAATATCTCATGAGAATCGTTCCATGAAAGTTGGACCCTCGTCGAAATTATTTACGTATTTATTCTTATTTGTTTATAATTTTTCATGCGTAAGTATAAGATGAGCTGTCCCAAAATAATATTTAAAATAAATAAATTATAATTTAATATATGTTTCAAAATAATACTAAAATTAATGTATCATCATTGCGATAACAATTAGACAAGATTTCGGAAGCTTCGTCCCATTTCATTCTTAATTCGGACTAGCCATGAATCAGAATTCGAATTTTAAGAGGCTCAAATTCTATTTTTCAAACCCGAGACGAAGTAGATATTGTCATGTCCGCTTTGCCGGTCGACATTATATTTGAATTTTTTGAATTTGAATTTATATTTTAATATATAATAATAATGTTAAAATATTTCACTTTTTTTTTTATAAAAATTATAATATTTTTATATTTTATGAAATATATTAATAATAAAATAAAACAAAAATAAAATCAAATATAAACGATAAATTTAAAATTTTCTCATTCTTATACTCGCTTCGCCTGCTTAATTTTTTTAAATGTGAGACGAGATGGAGAATAAATAACAAAGAGGCTTAATAACCCGGCTCGAACCAAATTTCACATCGCATCATCAAAATCAGATTCGCAATAACGTTTTAGGCATTAATTTTGACATTATTTTTAAAATATGTACTATAATATTTATTTTATTTTTACCCTCGTTTTCTAATTATTCCGGACAAAACTATGAAAAGAGATAAAAAATATGGGTGAATAAAATAGTATCTTTGTATGAAAATAAATGGATATAAACCCTTCATAATTACTATTTTTTGTGTCAATAAATATTGCTCTATTTTAACATTTCATGTTAAAAAAATTAACATAAATTTAAGTAATAATCATTTAAACAATATTATAAAATAATATATTATATATTTAAAAGAAAAATGAAGGGTTATTAAGAATTTTAGGAAATCTAAGAGAACCTTTTACGGAATAGGGTTTGAAATCAAATGAGGGAAAGGAATACTTTAAGACGATGGAAGACAAATAAAGGATGCTTATTGTTGTCTGCATCTATTAAATTCTCGAATAATCTAAATATTAATAGTTTTTTCTTAATTTAATTAGGAAATAATCACTTTAAGATTTTTAAAAATAGAAAGAATTGATGTTTACATATGCTTACACCTTTGATTATGTTTAGTTGAAGAAAATTTGAGAGAAACAGAATAGAGGCGATAGTAAAGAAATGAAAAATTAAAAAGAAAGAGTTAAACCGGATATATTATTTTTATTTATTATTATAAATAATTTAAAATATATACTATAATAATTTTAATTATATTTAAATTTTTTGAAAATAAATTATTCGACAAATCAAAATTTTAAAAATTATTTTCCTTAATATTCAATACAGTAGATGCATTGCTATCAATCAAATTAAAAGAAGATTGGGCCTGCCGATATGAGCTTCATTCCCTTGGACTCAAAAGGCTCTCGCACTCCTTTCTAAAAGCCCAATGGGTATAAGGCTAACATATATATATATATATATATATATATATATATATATATAAAATAGACTTTCAAAATTTCCTTACAATGTGTAAATGAAAGTAATTTATGAAATATTTGTGTGGGTTAGGATGTAGTGAAAAATATTCAAAAATGAAGGTAATATATGAAATATGGTTAAATATAACTAAATAACCCTAATCGTAGGTCAATGGTTAGGGTCTTTGGGGTTTCTCCCCAACGATCACGGCCCGAAATTCCCTGTCGAACCTAGCTAGCCTTAGCCGTATATGGCATATGCTCCTATTCAAATTTTTTTTTGCAAAAAATTTTTTCACTTGTAACCGATTGGATTCGAACACTCACCCTTAATTATGCCCCCTAATCAATAAAATCTTATACCACTACGTTATAATTCAATGTCTGTTAATATATGCATTTCCTTAACTAAATTTTTAGGATCCGTCATGCACCCTCACCAACTTGTACCTAGATTGTTAACTTATGATCCCATGAAATTGGTCAGCGATTATGTAAGTTGGCCGGAAAACCTAAGGTTATAAAAAATTTGAAGTAAATATAACAATTAATTATAAATTCCAAGCATATTCTCGTACGGTAGCACTCAAATAATAACCCCAGTAATAGTGTTACCAATTAATAAAATATATTTCGCCTCCAACAAGTGACAACATTGATACTGAATCCAGCTCCTATTTACAGACAAAATCCAAGAAAAGGCCATGAATATTTCTATGACCCCATTGGAAAGGGATCTCCCTCTCCCACTTGCTTTCATCACCATTTCTTCTCTCCAAATTGGACTTTACCGATCCCGTCCGTCAAAACCTTTGGCTTATTTGTGTCTTGTACATAGAATATGTGCCCAAAAGCCAGTAAAAACAAAAAAATGAAAATTCATGGTTTATAATTATGATAATGATCAGTAGATTTTCACAAAGAATCGATAATTAGCAGGCCGTTTAGCCATGGTTACTCCGCCTGCAAATTCCCTATAAAATCCACCCAAATGGATTACTGATTCAACCCATTAATTTCCCATCATGGGTTTTCACTTTTCATACGTAAAATTCTGAGGAAATATCGATCCAATTATAATTATAATGGGTGCAAAACTATGTTGTATGAGCCTGTCTACATCGGACTTCGATGAGTCAGAAGCCGCCATTGAAGGACGACATAAGCAGAACATGAAGAAAGAGGCGGCGGCGGAGGAGAAGAAGAGAGATAATCATGGCCGGTGGCTGCCGCCGGAGAACAAAGCCATGAGGAAGTGTAGTACTAAGCTGGCTACTCTAGAGGAGTGGCTCTTATATTCTCCAGGGATGAAGCCGGCCGACGGCATAACCGGCGGCGAGCTTCATGTTTTCAAGCAGTCGTCGAAAACTAAGAAGGTTCACCCATCTTCATCAAGTAGGGTTCATGCAGAGCTGATAACTTCTTGTCCGAGGATTGATGAAGAAGATAATAATGTTCATGAAGATAGAGGACGAGGAAAAGAAAGCTTGGAGGCGGAAAGCCGGAGCAGGAAGCCTGGGAGAAGGGTGAAGTTCAGGATGCCGGAAGCTGATATTATTGTGTTCTACTCACCGGAAGGGACTTATGAAGAAATCGATCAGAAGCAGTCTCTCCCTAGGGTTTGAAGTTTGAACAAACAATGGAGCTACTGCTACCACCTCATTATGGATTTTTTTAACTGTGGATGTTCGCAAGTATACGGAGCTCAAAGTTAATAAATGCAAGAAACCTTATAATGATTGTAAGGGAACTCGAACCAATGACCATTGGTATCTTTTATCATATGGATGTTAATAAAATTTAATAATTAATGGTCATTGTTGTCTCTTGGATTATTTTGAGGCCACGGATCGTCAAATAGCATTAACTCCGACAATACGACTCAGAAAACAGCACTTAAGGCACCTCATGCAAATAACTCGCTTTCCAACGCTTCTTAAGTTAGAGCAGAGAGATAGAGAGAAAGCAAAAAATTAATATGCTCACTTTGTAGGCGGATATTGTCACATACCTTTTTGTTACTATTGCTTCTTTATTTATGAAGGAGGATGATGATCCACTCTTCAATAAAATCGCGATTGCCTAAACTGGGCTTATATAGTTTCACTAAGACGTCAACCGTTTTTCTTTTAGATAACCAAGTTGTCCAGCCTTCCACCCCGCTGATCATTTGACGATTCAAGAGCTAAGTATGTACGAGGCTTGTTTTATGATATGTTTCGAGATGCAAGGGATCGCCCAGAATCATCATTGGCCATCTTCTAGAGACTATGAATGCACAAAAGGCATACCAGTAATAATCCTCGGGGCCTTTGTCATACCTGATAACTCACAGCGTTCGAACTTCAGTCTACGCCTGTGATTCATGTTCGCAGAGTGATACTTGACCTCTTTCAACTTTGATCCGTCAGCCTCAGAGGGGGATAATGGCCCAAAAGCCACACTAATAGACGTTATTTAAGTTAAAAAGTGATAAAGATCATTTATCATCTTAGTGTGTGTATTATTTTTTCTTTATATATATATATATATATATATATATATATATATATATATATATATATATATATATATATATATATATATATATATATAGAATAAATATTTATGCAAAAGAAAAATCAAACAAAACATTCACATAAATTGAAAAAGAAGAAGAAATATACAAATTCTCACATAATTTTCTCTATTGTTAATACTTTTTAACAAAACCTAAATATTTTCACAAAGTTAATTTAAATCATCACTTAAGTTTTATTTATTTGTTTATGAATAGAACTAAAATTAAAATAATGAGTATCATGCCAAAATTTTCTAATTAAATTCTCAACTCAGTTAATGTTATTTTGATATTTTAGAATATTAATACTTTATACTAATTTTCAAACTTTGATGTATTGACTAAATTTTAAGTCTCTTTCCTAGAAGGGAAAAGTATAAACCAGTACAATAATAAAAAAACTCCGACTAATGATCAATAATGAAAATAGGTCCTTTAATATAAAATCGGTAAACTGGAAAGTTAGCCTAACCATTTTGAGCCGTTTATTAGTTGTCGATCAAAATGGACTAGGCTGGCTCTTAAAATTTCTATTCGAATTAATTTTCACCACCCCAACTCATACATATTACGGGCTAAAATGGACCAAAAACTTAAAAAATACTAAAATAATTAATTTTACAAATTCATCATTCTTTAAATTAAACTATATATAATAATAATTAATACATAAAATGATTGTGTCTCAACTCAGAACACCTTGTAAATTTGTATAAGATAAGTTGGTGAAAATAATAATGATTAAATTGCATGTATAAGTTACTAAAATAATAATGATGTGAATTGTATTTATAAAGCTTTACTTTTAAAATAATAAATTTATTACGAATTTTTATAGCATAATAAGTAGAAATAATAATGATAATTCAATTAGTAATTAATTAATTAACTTAATGGCGAGGGGTAAAATGTAATTTTCCTAATAGATACCCTAGTTATAAATTGGAATAAGAAAAGAAAATTATTTATATTCTTCTTTGAATTTCTCTCTGGTTGGTAGAATCTTAAGACGTATGACTTTCTGGACTGTGGCTCAAGAATTTCTAGGTAAAAGATCTTCCTCATTTTATTTTTTTTAGATTTTTTTTGATGTAGATTCTTTAATTTTCTTTCAGTTTAGATCAACCCTTGATAGGGTTTGAAAAATGGGCTCACAGGCCCACTCACCAAGCCCAAAGAAGTGGCGCACCCAACGCAATACCTGCACCCTGGCACTGCACTTCAAAACGGCTCGCCCGCTAGGGTCCAAAGTGACCATATCGATGAATTGTGGGTTGTCCATATCTCGCAGAACCGATTGTATTTCGCCAATACGTAAAATGACAACCCTAACAATATACCATCCCGCCGATCCAACCAAATCTTATCAATACAAATAAAATAATAACAGATCATCACCAATGGACTTCCAATAAGGAAGGAAGATTATCCCAAATAAACAAATTTCTTTCTAAATCCATTACCAACCGACATCGATAAGAAAATCCCATCCAACGGGAACAAATCCTAGTTAATAAAATTCAACCCGGGTTGGACATCTACTATAAATGACACGCTGCACCCCAATGCGCGAAAGGTGACGTGACTCTGGGGACGCATAATTCATGCAACACATTCGCCCCTCTCTTAAGCAGCCTTTTTCTCTCGTAAAGAACTGATTTAGGCATCGTGAGCTACTACTTCGTGAAGCCCGCGACCCCCTTCTTCCTTATTTTGCAGAGGAGGCTACGCCTCAGAACCCGCAGATCAACAAGGCAATGATCCTACCTCGGGCCTAAGACAATCCAAGAGCTCCTCGTGATCCTACCACAAAGACCAGTCCGACTAACGACCCCCACACGCCCGCAAATTACCCGTTGAAAATGCATCATCGCTTATGCTTGTCTCGTGGGAACGCGCCTTATATAAATATAACCGATTTCTCGCCATCGATGGTATTAACCCGGAACATATAAGCAACGCCTAATCCGCCAAGGATGCAGATCTCGTGATCCACCAGCGCACGTGGACAACGCACCTCCCGACAGAGAAGCAATGCGCTGTCACGAACGAAGTGGAAGCACTTCGCCACAATCAACGCTGATAGAAGAGTTAGGAACAACTTACCAGATAAATGCAACATCCACGTGAGACACGACAGACCCAGGAAGGTCATAACATTCCCGTGAGGAGCAACACGGTCACGACATTCCCCGAGGTGCCAAACGTGGCTGCAGTCCGGCCGAAATGGGCACGGACCACAATTGGCCCCCGAAGAGGGAAACTGAAAGCAATGCTCCTGAGGATACGTCGAACGAACTACATCACCCTGCTGTGAGCAAGAGAGCACCAAGTGGGAGCAGAGGTTTAGGAGTCTTCAACAAGAGCCCACCGTGAAGGAGGTGGTTGTTGACGCGCCCTACACTATGGACACCTTGGTACAAAGAACCGAATCAATTCTTCACAGCCGAGGTGCTACGCTACCCCCTTCCAACGAAATTCATAATGCCACAAGTGGAAGCATTCGATGGAATCAAAGATCCCACGACCACCTCAATACTTACAAAAATCAAATGGAGTTACATGGGTATCGTGGACTCGTATGGCTGCGGCTTTCGCCACCACACTGTGCTAGCCCACTTGGCCTCGGCGAATAGAATTCCACCTTCATCAATCTCTTCATTCGAGAAGTATCCATTGCGCCGCTCTCCTACTTCCCATCGGAGCCGTGACGCATGCAAAACCGGAAGCTACCATCTATCGATCAGTCAGCGTGGCTCGCAGAAATTCTCAAGTCCTACAAAGATTCAACGCGAGTCCCCGAAGATAGACATACTCCGATGAAAATTCGCAATCACCGCATTCATTGATGGGTTAGGAGGCAATGGCTGATTCGATGTTTTCCATCTCAAAGAACCTCAAGCAAGCATGGCGAGGTGCTCGCAAAAGCAGAAGAGAGAAATCCGCGAAGAAGCCCTCATATCCAAGAAGGAGAGCTCCTCCACCATAAAGAGAAGATGACGATAAAATGACGAGGACGTAAGCCCCAAAAGACAAAGCGCAGTGGAAACATCCCCAAAGAAAGACGGAGAACGATCCCTGCAAGGCGTGGAAACCTCGTGATCAGCCAGTCCACCGCACCAAAGACGACGACGTTATTCGCCTCACGGCTCACTCTAACTACCCTGTCAGTCCCGCATGGCACTGAATCCAGCGCTTCCCGAGGTGGCCAACTCAAATGAAGTCGATCCCCGCCACACAAGGGACAAAAACTAAGTATTGGCGAGTTCCATGTGGACTATGACACCGCGACGGCAATCAGATACAATAAAGAGAGACATGTAGTACTTAATACAAGGACACTCGGGCGTTTCATCTCCAGAATCAAAGCCCGGGACCAGGCCTGCAATCAAGCCTGCAACTGTGCTCCCAACTCAACAACCCGCCCCCGACAACGACTTCAAGACTCAAGAACCCCCTCGGGAGAATCCAAGCGATTCGGAGGATTCGGGCAGGGAGGAGGAGAAAGGCCCAGTTCAATGGAAGCCCATCTCTACAAAGATCGTCAATGAAATAGGAAATCTTAATCTGCATCCAAACCCGCCGCCCGACACATTCATCACATTCTCCGACTCGCATTTGGAGGGAGGCCAACACCCCATGATCGACCCATTGGTAGTTCTCGTAATCGCCAACAAGACAGCTTCCATCTGGGTTCAAATGATAACGGAGTTCAAATTGACATCATCTTCACACAAATTTCTTCGATAAATGGGCATTGGAGAAACCTAAGCCCTGGCTAACACATACTTGCTGGGTTTTCTGGGAAAAGGTATTACCTGGGCTCAATTCAACTCGTGCTCACCCTCTGGGAGAGCCCCCGCTGTGCAACGACAACAAAGAAGATTCGTCAGATGCCCCATCAGCTTATAATATGTTGTTAGGTAGACCCTCTCTCAACGCAATAAAGGCCAACCATACACGGAGTAGGGATGGTTCGAGGAGATCAACGGGTGGCCAGAGAATGCTACACAGCCTCCATGAAGCAAAGAGCGGTCGACAACGTGAATATGGACGAGCTTGACATGCGTGACGAGGTGCTCACCCGACCCGAGCCCTCAGAAGAATTAGGAGCCGCGATTGGGCCGGATGACGACCGAACATCTCGCCTATATCGGCTCCAAACTAGCTTAAGACCTTGTGTTCTCCTTACCTCGGGCCGGGTGACAAAATGTAGGACGCCTTGCATGGAAGCAAAGCGGACATGGGAGGAATCAATTCTACAAGAATCACTCATAGGCTGAACACCACCATCCTTCAAACCGGCCAAGCAAAGCGAAGGAGCTTCTCGCACTGAGGCAAAAAGACATCAACGAGGAGGCTGCGTTCCTCCAAGCCGAGCGATCGTGGAGGTGGAGTATCCTGAGTGGTTGGCAAACGTCGTGCTCGTCAAGAAAGCAAATGGCAAGTGGCGACTCAGATCGACTTCACCGACATAAATGCTACGCCCAGCTGACGCCTTCCCTTTGCCGAGGCTAACCGTATCGTGACGCACCGCCGCCATGAACTTCGCGATGGATGCCTTTCCTGGCTACAACCAGATCAAGACGACCCGTGACGACTCAAGAAAAGACCTCGCTCGGCCACAAAGACAGAACCTATTGTTATCGGGTGATGCCGTTTGGACTCAAGAGCGCAGGAGCCACCTACCAGAGGTTGGTGAACCGATGTTCCGTATGTGACAGCGCAACTACGAGGTATACATGCATCGACATGTTGGTAAATCCACCAGCGCGCTTCGCTCGTTAGCCGAAAATTCCTGGGTTTCATAGTAAACCAACGGAATCGAGGCAAATCCGCACAAGATAAAGGCGGTGTTTCCTATGCCGCCACCCGTATAAATGAAGTAATACCGACAGAAGGATCATGGCTGCTTCGCTTTCAGATCCGTAGTGGCAAGTGATAAATGCCCGCTTTCTTCCAAGTTCGAAGAAAGCCTTCAATGGGATACAGTGTGAAGAAGCATTCTCGCCTTTGAAACATACCTCAGTTCCTCCCATTCTAGTAAGTCCCAAGCCGAAGGGGAGCCTTTACTCTATACTTACTTGCTCTGACTTTTTCAACCACGCCCTCGTCAGAGAGATAAAGAGCGAGTTCAAGATCCAATACATTGGGTACCAGCTCTAAGAGGAGCAGAGTAGAGGTACCCAAGAATGGAAAAGTTAATTTTGGCTCAACCGCAGCTCAGAAGCTCCGCCCATATTTCCACGCTCATACCATAGAAGTTCCAAATACACCTCGATGAAACAAGTGTCAGATAAACTGACTCCTGAAGGTCGACAGCGCCAGAGCCGAAACAGTTCGATATCAGATACAGCTTTAAAACTCGCAATAAAGCTGGCAGCGCGTCAGTCACCGTCATAGCTACACCGCGGAAACCCACATACTTCAACGATCGACCTCTCCACTGAAACTCTCTCAGAGATGGAGCTCGAACGCCTCAAGGGAGGAGCGTGGCCTTATCCTAACTTCCCCAGAAGGAATAGACATTGAGTACGCACTCAGATTTGGATTCCATACTTCCAACAACGAAGCCGAGTATGAGGTCACATAAACAGCCTCAACCTCAAACATTCATTAAGTCGACCAGCTGGGGAGGTCTACGCTGGGGATCTCACTGTGGTCGACAAATAGAAGATACTACGTAGGCCAAAAGTGAAAGGATGATTCTATACCTCCGAAAAGTTCGTGTGACATATTAAAAAAATTCGTGGTTGTCTGTGCGTCAAGCATGTCCCAGCAGAACTCCCGAGTCGACACTCGCAGCACGCCATACCTCACAGAAGACTCAAAGAGTCGACACTGGGCCGACACCGGGCGGAACTCAATCGATCTCTATGGCGAGGTGAAGGCCCAGGTCGGTCCTAAACCGACTTGATGTAGCCCATTTGGGATTATATTGAGAATTGGTCACTGCACGACCCGGTTAAGCGCTTAAAATAGCGCGAGGTCCGCCAGTTTACCAATCATGCGGAAGCTCTCAAGTGAGGATTTTTCTACACCTTTCCTTAAATGCATCGCAGAGGCTGACACTGGGCACGTGCCAGAGAAGTACACGAGGGTATATGCGGAATCATATCTGAGCTCTGAGCACAGCGTGGAAAAGTCTCTGAGGCGCAGATACCACCGCCTACACACCAAAGATGCAACCGACCTAGTCAAGAAATGCAGAATCTGCCAGGAGCACGCCAAGATCTCACGCCTCCCATCAGAACCCTTAACGTCGATCACAAGCCCCCGACCCTTCCAACGGTGTGGGCTCGATACCGAGACCCCTGCCCATTGGTAAGGGTCAGTGCAAATTCATAATCGTCGCAATGGATTACTTCACCTAGTGGGCGGAAGCCGAGCCTTTAGCCACAATTACAGAGCAGAAGATACGCAATTTTATGTGGCGAGCCATCATATGCAGGTTTGGTATCCCAAGAGCCCTATTATCGTAATAACTGAAAACAGCCTGACAACGCCAAATTCAGAGATTTCTGTGCCGAGCTTGGAATTAAAAATTATTACTCATCTCCAAGACACCCAGAATCCAACTGACAGCCGTCACTATCGTAACCCCAAAGCCGCCTTGAAAAACAAAATTGAAGACCTTAAAGGAAAGGCAGACACTTCCCCGAGGTACTATGGGCCTACAGACGGCCACGTGTCGCCAACCCGAGAAACCCCATTCGCTCTAGCCTTCGCAAGATCAAGAGTCCCGTTGAGGTCGGAATAAAGTCTCCCAGGATCGAGTTAGCATCAGTGGAACACAATGACGAGGCCCTTCGTCTAAACTTAGAACTCCTAGATGAAAAGCGCGAACAAGTTCTAAGGCGTACAGAGGAGTATCAAAGGAAGACAACAAGGTACTATAATAAAAAAGTCAAACCCAGGAGCTATATGCCGGGTGATTTAGTCTTAAAGAAACTCCTGCCAACAAGGAAGAACCCGATGCATGGAAAACTGGGCCCCAACTGGGAAGGCCCTTACATCATATCTCGAGTGGTCGCCGGCAATTAGCGGTACCCAGACGTATGGCGAAAAATCTACAAAGATACACTGAATGCGGAATATCTTAAGCTGCTTTTACCAAGAAGCATCGGTTTGTAAGGTTAAATAGAGCCTTGTTAATCCTTAGGTGACGAGTTGAGCGTTCATTAATTATGTTGTCAGACGTCCCAAACAGTCCAGATATATAAAACTCAGAAAAAGGCACAATGAGAAGGTTCATATACATAAAGGAAAGTTTCTTATTCCAAATTGAATCCATTCGGGGCCATAATCGTTGTGTCATCGATTACATCTCGGAAGCACACAATACAAGCAATTCCCTTTAAAAAAAAAAAAAAAGGAGAAAGAAAGGAAAGAGGTGGAAAAGAGGAGAAGAAGAAAAAGGGATGGAAAGAGTTTCAGTATAAGGAAAGGGAAGGGGAGAATGAGATAAAAAGAAGGAAGATGAAAAGAAGGCGAAGAAGAAAGGAGAGGAGAAAAAGAATAAAATCTAAAAGGACTGGCGACAAAAGTGTGCCGCCTCCACATGTATCCCCTGCAAGACGGTTGGGAATAACATGACCCCATAAAGGGGAGACCAGGGAAAAACACAACTCCCACAAGCAAGAATCCAGTAAAGCCGAGCCGTGCTTCTCGCACGAACCCCCGCCAGAAAACGAGTTCGGGTTCCATCCCGAATTTGATTCACCCACCATGAAAGGCAAAGTCTCCAAAGCATGGGTTACAAAAGTAATGGAGCCACCATTTATAAGGAGGCTGAAAGCACTGGAAATTCGCAATCGTCTCCTAAATTCTCCTATAAATCGAAGATTAAAGAAGCTGTCTTTCCGAGAATCAAAAAGCCAACGACAAAGATGAAGCTGCCTTAATCTACAGTTTCACCACCAAGGCCATAAAGGCTGGAGCCAAGCAAATTCACATCGACGAGGTGATCCATCAAAGATGCCACGCGAACTAGTCGACACGGCTGAACGCCACCAAGGCTATAGCGCCAGGAGCCAAGCATCACATTGACGAGGTAGATCCACTCCAAGACCGCCACGCTAACGAGTTGGGATAAGCTCCTACCGAACGCCACTAAGGCCATAGCCGCTGTGGAGCCGCTCACATTAACGAGGTGATCCACTCAAGACAGCCACGCCGCCTAACGAGTCGACGTACCGGGCCGAACGCCACCAAGGCTATAGCGCTTAGAGCAAGCAAACCACATTGACAGGTGGACCACTAAAGACAGTCACGCCGCCTTAACGAGTCGATCGCCCACCGAACGCCACCAAGGCCATACACACGAGCCAAGCAGCTCACATTGACAGGCGGAACTTAATCAACATAGGCCACGCTGTTTTAACGAGTCGGTCATCACCGAACGCCACCAGCGCTATAGCGCCAGAGCCAAGCAACATCGATTTTGTGTATTCATCACATTGTGCCACGCCGCTTAACGAGTTAGATCAGCCCCACTGAACGCCACTCACAGCCAGTACGCCAGAGCTGGCAACACTTTGTTCATCTACTTACACAGTCACGCTACCGAATGAGTCGGGCTCAACTCGCAAGACAACCGATGGAGGTCACCGCTTGTCGACGAGTCGCCAAAATAGTCATGCAACCTAAGGAATATGTTCAACTCATAAGTCACCGATGGAGATCACGCTGCCGACGAAGCTCGCTAAAAATAGGTCATGCAACCTAAGGAATTGCTCAACTCATGCAAGTCACCGATGGAGATCACGCTTCGCCGGCTAAGCTCGCCAAAAATAGGTCATGCAATGCATGAATCCGCTCAACTCCATGCAAATCACCGATGGAGATCGCTCGCTCAAGTTGACGAACCCCCATGCAAACTTAAAAATCGCTTCAAAGACATGCAAGACAATTAACTAAGACCGCAAATAATTTGACGAGCCCGCCTATACTGTGCCTTAGCAACCTTAGAATCGGTCTAGCTCGTACAAATCAGCCCACGGCTCAATGATACGCTTGACGAGTTTGACTGAAACAAATTTGTGACCTCAATTCAAGCATAACACCATGAAGAAAGCGAAATATCACGAGAACGCAAACCATAAAAAATGAATATTTATTAAAAGGAGGGCTACATATGTCTCGGGCCCCAGGCCCGGCAAAAGGAAACGGGTGTACATAAAAGAAAAATATAAAAGTCGACTAGAGATGAGCACAGGAACTCAGGCGTCAGCAGGAGGAACATACGATGAAGAGGGGGAATGGGCCTCAGCAGGAGTACCAGTGTTCTAAAGATTCCTCCGCTCTCGTCGGCCGGGAGGTCAGTCAAGTCCACCTGAGTATACGGAACGACCTTTGCTGTGCTACGAGTCACCTGTGAGGCACACCGAGCACCGGCTTGGATCCTCAGCTTTCCAATAACTTCATCCTCCGAGCAACCAAAGTTACTTGTCATGAAGGTCCCCACGCACCGCGACACTCCTCACTGGGCCGTCTGTCGATCATTTAATTCTGAGGCCCCACGACGAAACACCTCTAGTCACTCGCCCTGAGGTTTTGGCGACGAAGCACTTCGAGGTCACGCCACCTTATCATTCCAGCTCATCGTCGCGTGAGTCTCTCTCAGACTCAGCCACCCCGGATGTAATGAGCTCCTCCCAACCATCCTCGAAGCTCTGGCTAATCGCGGGCGCATCATGTTCTCCTCCGCCTCAATCAAATCATTTCGCAACCCGAGTTTCCACCCCGAACCTTCCGGGCTCGCTTCAACCGCCGCTGCTACTTCAAATCTCATCCTCTCTACTTTCTCGCCCGAGTACAAAGGTAGATGCAGATGCTTTATCGATGGTCGTGCCTTACTTCTTCAACATATCGATGCGGTCGCTTCGCAGCCGGTCCCGCCGTAAGGAGAGGCCCCGCCTTATAAATTCGCGATTTGACATGCTTTGTTTAGTTTGGCCTTCGCCGTAATCTTCAAATGATGGTCAAGCCAGACATCAAAACATGGAGTCAACAACCAACACGGGATCAACATGGAAATAGGCACGACTGGGGACTTACCGAGGCAACCCCCGGGCTGATGGGAGCGCAGCCCTCATCAACGGGCGCGCTCGACCTCCCAAGGTCGAACCCAAGGATTCCGACGAGATTGCACCCGCAGTAAGTTCAGCATTATGAGCAAAGAATCCTCATCTTCGCCAACTTTGATCTCTGATTTTTCTTCTTCAACTCTTCCACCCTTCGAGGAGGTGACCTGAGCACTCCGGGCGGATTCCTACTGGCACAGGCATAATCGCCAACTACGTCGACAACTCCACCCAAAAGATTTGTCGCTTCACAAAGAGTTTAGAAGGGGAGGCGAGCTCATGACCAAGGAGCCCTCGCCACAAGCGACCGCGCCGCTCCGCTCTCGAGAGCGTAAGAAGCCTGAGACGCCCAATTTCGAACCTTGACCGAAACCACCGATATTTCTGAGTTTTGATTTTTCCGCTTAAGACCGGGCTTCCGAGACAAAGATCCCCAATCGACCAAAATCTCTCCTAGTAGGAGTAGCCATGAAAAGCCCAATGGGAGAGACTCCTCGTGGTGGGCGCGGAGGCAAGGGCCTCAAGCAAAGGGAATGCGACTCAAATTAGACGGGCCAGAATGTCCGATTTTATCACCCGCGTAAGGACGTAGCAGACATTCCGCCAACGCCGTAAAGCACATGGCATTATCTTCAAGACTAAGGTCAAGTCGAGCACCTGTGAAGCATGAGAATAATGCAAAATCATAAATATTCAACAACCTTCACACAAGTTATACCGAAAACAGAGCAAACACTCACGAAGATTATCAGGGGTGGTCCAAGCCACCGGAACGCCCAGAGTGTCGTCCTTGTCGGAAGGATCATATTCCCAGTTGCGACCGCTAACAAAGAAATAGCGTCCCTTCCACGACCTATGGGAGGAAGGAAGATCGATCGTCAGAGAGCTCCAGTACTGAGAAATAAAAAGGAAGCTCCTATGGTCTCTGGGGCTAAAAAGATAGAGGAGCAAAGCCACACTAGGACGTGCAGAGCCCTCCGTCTCTAAAAAGCGCCAATAGCTCCACCAAAATACCCCAACCGCTGGGGAACAGGTCAAAGACATACATCGGGAATGTTAACCCCTTTCACGGCGGTGCAAAGTGGAAAACGAAGACCATTATCAAAGGCGACCTCAAAGAAACATACCATCCCAAGCACAGAAGCTACATAAAAAGTCAAGACGTTAGGGGTCCATACTCGAACGCCAGGGGGAGGTCGATAAAGTTCAACAAAGGTAACCCCATACGGCTGACCGACCTGCTAGGGTCCCATGTCACAAAGATGTCTGACTTACGATTTAAGGTAATCTCGACCCCTGTGATATTTAATTAGGTTTATTTTCCTTTATCCTTATCCAAGGGAAAGAGGAGGCGCACCTGTGAATGTTTCCTGGAGGTTTCAACCACTACCGAACGGCCGAAGTATCCCTAACCTGGCCCGTAACCGGTAAATAACCGAAGAGTCACCGCCAATACGTGAAAGAAGAAAATAGACCTGCACTCCATAATAAAGCAAACAAGAAAACGAAATCCAATCAATTTAACTCCTAGCGCCGTCGTAATTCAATCAAGAGAAACCAAAGAGGTAGAGACGCAGTGGTCCCAGGAATAAGACGGAAGAAGCTACCTCATGAAAATGCTTAAAAGCACTTTACACAAAAGCGGTCGTACGTGAGAACTCGAAAGCAAATAAAGTACGATCGCTAAGAGGTTAGGAGGGACCGTGAGAAGCACAGACAGAGGTCTCATGAAGAAACCGAAAAGAAACTATAAGAGGTAGGGAAACGAGCGCAAACCCAAGAGTCATCATTATCACAAGACATATGATCACCACTAAGCCTTAACTAACCCAACCTCAAACACACGTGAAATTGTATCCGATGCAAGAACGATACAAATTTCAAGACGTGACACCGTGCACCTGGGCTGGGGCCGGGGGCAACCGATGAGGCTTTCAAAACGGCCGCAGCTCCACTCACCAAGCCCAAAGAAGTGGCACGCCTAACGCAATACCCAGCCCCCTACACTAAACCCAAAACTAAGGCCTCGCCGCTAGGTCCATAGGACGATCTTGGATGAATTAGAAGGTCCATATCCTGCAAATCAGATTGTATTTCGCCAATACGGAAAATAGAATAACCCTAACAATATACCATCCTGCCGATCCAACCAAATCTTATCAATAAGGAAAGGAAAATAATAACAGATCATCACCAATTGGATCTCCCCCCAATAAGGAAGGAAGATTATCCCAAATAAACAGTTCTTTCTAAATCCATTACCAAATCCGATACTGATAAGAAAATCCCATCCAATGGGAACAAATCCTAGTTACAAATTCAACCGTCGACATCTACTATAAATACATGGCCACCCCAGTGGTGAAAGGTACGCACTCTTAGACGCATACTCATATGCAACACATTCGCCCTCTGCGCCTCTTTCTCTCGTAAAGAAACCTGACTTAGGCATCTGAAAGGCCACGGCGAAGTCCCTCTGTCACCCCCTTCTTCCTTATTTTTGCAGAGAAGCATGCCTTTCAGAACCTGGTAGATCAACAAAATAAGAATGATCCTAATTCTCAAATTCAGACAATCCAAAGAGTCGCATCCCAAATTGGCCAAAGAATCTGTGTCTGGTCCTAACGACCCCACACGCTCCGGCCCAGTCCGATTGAAAAAAGACATCATCAACTTTGAAGAAATCAGATTTAGATTACACTTTCTGTTCTTTAGAAATAAAATAAAATAATGATTGATGGTATCATATTGAATCACTTTGAGTATGAAGAATGAAAAAGTATTTAAGGATAATTTTTGAAAGAAAATAATAATAAACAAATAAGATAAATTTAAAAATGTTGAATTTTGTATAAATATATGTATTTGATATATTTAATTATATATGTATTTTTGGCAAGTAAATATTTTTATTAAGGATTTAAGAATTTATTAGATAAGGAATATGATTAAATAATTATTTAGCAATTATAGGAAATAAGATCCGCTAATACTTGTCACGTATGATAATTGTTAGGTAAAAAGGCTAGATGTGTATTGTGTAATAATATAATTTGTAAAATATTATTTCTTTCTAATAAAAGATTTAGTTCGGATTAAGAGCAAAAAAATAAATAAATAATTAAAATAAGATCCGAAAGGAATATGAGTTTTATAAAATTTGTAAAACTACTCTAATTCAAATAGCTTATCATTTGAACAACTTGTCAATATGTTTGAAGTGAACAAAAAAAAAATAATGTTGATAGAATAAATTTTATAAATCACAAATTTTATAAAATATTTAGAAACCCATTAACTTTTATTTTTATGATTAAAAATTAAAATAATATCATTGTTAAGAATATCAAATTAGGAAAGTTTCTTAATAAATAAGTAATGTGATGATAGTTTTTCCCTTTATTATTTTAGGATAAATATTTTATTGAGGTGAAATTCATACGACAATTTCTTCAAATCTTTCGGAAAGACTCCTTTTGAGGCGTGATATTAAATTAAATCTTTAAAAAGAAAATTGTTTGTTTTTACTTCATTTGAGGATGAAAATTGTTTTAATTGAATTATATATAATCTTGATTTATGAAAAGTTTTACTTGTTTTATTTATTTGATTATCAATAGATCAAAAAAGTAGTTTTGTATAGATCAGACTCGAGATTTGTTTTTGTTTACGAAAAAAAAATGCGAGATACGATGTTTCAGAATTAACCAACGTAAATATTTCACTTACTCGACCACACCGAGACAATAGTTGACACTTTTCGGCCATTGTCAACGAGAATGATATTTGACCTTTAAATTCCTTTGCCACGAATAATCGATTTTGAACCCCAAATTTGCAGTGTTTTTGCTTAGAGGTTACTGCACTAAGAAGGTCGGCTCCGCCCAATTTTAAACGAATAATTTGCGGCTACCACCCATCTGGAAGTCCCACATGATCGACACCATTTGATATTTGATGAGCAAGAGAAAAATATATTTGAAATGTATTTGATTTTGATCGATATGAAAGTGTTTGAATCAAATTCTGATATGAAATTGTTTGACTACATTCGATAATAAACTCGATTCAAAATTGATGCGGTAATGTTTCAAGTAAATTTTGTTAATGTTCCAACTTATTTTGAATTTAAAGTTTGATGAAAACATCTCCCTATTACTATAATATCGAAAAACTCGATCCATGAAAATGTATTACAAGATTTTTATCGAGCTTTAAGCTCACTCCCATTCGTTGAAATATTTTCGTACTTTTAGTTTCCAATTAGAGTAATGGTTAGGTCAGATTCACTATCATTAAAATTTGATTGTAACTTTACGTTAATCGTTGAACTAATAAGCTCACAAGCATGCGAAATGTCGGGTTTTGAAAGTTAATTGAGAAGTCACTGGGATGACAACATTCGCTTTTATATTAATGCAAAGTCGATCTAGAGATCTCAAATATTGTTATATTCTAACAACTTTATATGACATGCATAATCGAGATTTTATTATTTGTAAAGTACTTTAATGCATTAAATTTTGAATTTGGAGAATTGATTAATTTAGAAAGTTGCGCATTTACTTTGAAATCACTGCTTGGTAGTTGGACAAAAATCCAAGCATAATAAGGTTAGCGTTGCCACACTTCAAACCTTCAAGTTCGAAGGTCGGCGCGTGAATCGACAATCATCCCCCCTAGTACAATGGTTTCTCGAAATATGGGATACAAACTATATAATAATAGTAAACAAACTTAAATAAATAAATAATACTAGAACACTGTTATAACAAAAATACCAAACTAATTAGCTAAATAATACAAAAACAATAAAGTAACAACTTAATAACATATCTGAAAAAACAACTCCAAAATTTCAAATGAAATTTCATATCTCTAATCTTCATCATCGTCCTCATTATATTAAATAATAAATGATTCACATTGTAAAGCACGTACATTCTCGATCATGGTTGAGTTATCATCATCTATTAATTAATTTAGAATGTTAACAACATAAATTTCGTTTATGTCTAGAATAAAAAATATTTTTTTCCAAAAATGCATTTCAATCATACAATCATGAAATATCCTATTTGTTTTAAAATTCATCTTACTAAAATATATAATCATATTAGGAAATAAATTAGTGTATATTTTTTGTTAATTCTTTTAAAAATAACATTATTTTGTTATTAACACTGTTTAAGTAATAAAATTATTTAAAATATACTAATAATTTAGTTATTAAATCTCTAATTTAATTTATAAACTAGTACGATTTCATTTAAAAAAAACCTATATGATTGAATAAAATTTAAAGGATAAATAAAAAAATGAAATTGTAAATATTTAAAATAGGATTAATGATAAATAAAAACATATTCAATATTAAAAATATAATTTATTTAATTCAAATGCATTTTGTAAATTTTCATACAATATTTTTTAAATATTAAATTATCATATAAATTACATGAAAAAGTTACATTTATAAATTGAAAATAAAATAGTTAAAACAACAAAGTTTAATATATTATAATAATTATTATTTTTAAAACCTATATGCTACGAAAGAGATAACCAAAATATAAAATTTTATAGATGAATTATTGAAAATCTTAATTACTAAGCTAATTACTTAAAAAAATTAAATAAAAATTTCGGGTCAATCGAGTTAATCGCGCTAACCCAGGCCAAACCCACATGCGCCAAATGCCAAGACGGGTTGGGCCAAATCGATCCGATTTTATTCGGACTTTAAATTTTACAACTCAACCCTCAAAAAATTCGGGCTAAAGTATGCTAGTTCATCCAACTCAACCCATATTGCTAACTCTACTTCAATACATGTTTTATAAAAATAAGAAAAATTAGCATTAAAATCATGAACATTCATGACTTTTGCATTAAAATTTAAAAAGCAAACTTTT